>JBBPOK010000868.1:0-10034 GCA_038091415.1 Leccinum variicolor | reverse complement strand
ACACATTACCCGGCGAGATATACCACTTCTCGAGTCAAAAAGTATAATATCTTCATACATGGGCCAAAAAACTCCAAATAAATTCGAAAAAATGTGGAAAAATCACCAAAAATTACCGAAAGTAGTATAGAATATAGGGGGTGGCTGTACAGCGGTTTCAACCGGTTGCAACCGGTCCTTACCAGTTGCCAAAATTTCATTGAACCAGGCAACTGGCAACTGGACTGGTGGCAACTGGAAGCAACCGGCAACTGCAGTCCAGTTGTGACCAGTTGCGGTCCAGTCCAGTTGCCAGTCTTTTGAACGGTTCGCAACTGGACTTCGAAATACTACCTAGACCCAATGCACCCACAGGACACCAGCTGGCAGCGCATGCCCCCTCGAGACGACAACGACAACGATCGACATACAATGAGTATGCGACAAGCGCGGTGCGTCACCTTTCACTGGCACCCTCCCGATTCCCGAACCCTCGCTCACCCTAGTACACCCGCCTTAGACACAACGCACCCACAAAACGCCAGCGCATGCCCTCCAGTCTCAACGAGACAACGACGAGAAGGACAGTGTGAAAAGTGCGGCAACGACGATGACGACATGGGCCGCAGAAACAACGCAACGACCGACGAACGTATCGTGCAGCACACGACGACACGCCAGTGTGACCGCAACATTGACGATCGGACAATGACAACATGGGCAATGCCGACACGACAGCATGTCGTGATAATGTCCGACACGCTGTCGTGTCGTCAACTCAGATAACGTGTGCAGAACCTCGACAGTAGCAGGTTGGCCACAGGTTGAGAACTTGGAGTTTTGCAAGTCCATTTGCATAATTTGGTAGGTACTGGAGTCGGTCGGAGACTCGGTACTAGATGAGCGGATTCAGCGCTTCACGAACAATAGTAGACCATAGTTATTATTAGTACTACTACTACGGCACTTGGCAAGTTGGTACTTGGGCACTGCCGCACTGGTGCCTCAGGCTCGGCTAAAAAATCAGCTAGTCAGCTAAAAAGCCCGAGCCGCGGCTATTCGAAAATAGACGAGCTGCGGCTAATGCCGAAAGTGGCTTACAAAGCTGTTCGGTTAGCTGGGTGCTCAGCTGTGGCTAAAGCCGGCTTATAGCCGGAGTCACGGCAACACTAATATAGATGTATCAATCTTCTCAGCCAGCATTTGGATGAGATCCTCTTGTATAGTCTTAAGCATCTGTTTCTGTCGGTCGTCAAGTGGTGGGTCCTTGCCACGATGCGAGGACTCGGATGGTGGCTTCGAAGGATTCAACTTTGAAAACGACACTTCCAGCAATCTTGAAGCAGCGCACACAGCTGACCATACGAGGAGCTGGCATCACGGTGCACGTTGTGGTTCCGGGAGATCGCAATCAATATGATTGTAAAAATAATCCAGGACAATGAGAACGCAGTGGAAAAGATACGCACAGATGACCCCAGCCTGAGTGTTCTCAAAACTGCCACTACTTATCTGCTTACCACGCATGCTCATGGAGGTTCGTCGTGATGGAGCCTGTGTTTGTGGTGTGCGGGGGACGGCTCGGAGGACCTTCACACATGCACTTATTGTGCTCGATGATCCGAGGAGTTTCGCATTTGGGGACTGGATGCAGGGAATCTGAGTGTCGCTTGGAAGGTGTAGTGACTGTAGAAGGGAGTTGAAAGGATGGATTGGCTGCTTCCTTGGCGCGTGACCAACTCCGTAGATGATCTGTCTCAGATTCCATTTGACGTATATCTTCATCCAACTCTGGTTCCCCGCGCATTGTGGCGAGGACATCGCGCGGCTTGATGCTTGTAGTAGGAGCACGAGATGACTCTGCTCTAAATTCTTTTAACGGAAGTTTCATAGAAGCGGAAGCCAATGGTTGTGCAGGAGAGGGAGGGAGTCGGGAAGGCAGATTGAGTTCTTCATGGGCAAAGGTTGTGAAAGTTCTCTGCGTGTGGAGAACTGTGCTCGTTAACATCGCGACTCGCCACGGGCCGTTGAACGTCCGTACCACGGCAATGAAGATGATGCGCCACTGGCACGGCAAAACAGTGAAGACAACTCTTGTAAACTCGGTGGCGTTGTTGACCGTCTTTTCAATCATAGACAGAGTATACTCGGGTGTCGAGTTGATGTTGCCTGCTTGGGAAGGAGAATGAGCTCGTAGATTGCGTCATCGACCTTTTGCACGCATGCTTGCAAAATTGAGTCTGCAAGATGGTGAGACAACACTGTCGGTCAGTGTGCCATAGACGTGGACATACCAATAATCTGATTCAGCTTCTTATGGTTGTCCAACATAAGGGTGTCGATCTGAGTGTTGGTCACTTCTTCGAAGATGCCTTGGGTCTAGTAGGAGAGATGTCAGAAACTGCATAAGGCATGATGCATAAAACCAATTTACCTGTTGTACTTCCGATAACTGTTGAATAGTGCTGTCATAGTACCCTCCTGAAGAATCATAATCTCTTGATCCTTCTCCTCGCACAAGTGTTCCAAGTCGCCCTGAGCATTGTTATTCGCTTTAACCAATAATTCTTGCCTCAGGCTGCCAAATCATTAGCATTTCGTGGATCTGTAGGGTTAAGGCATTACCCTCAAGGAGTCTTCAAGTTCGTTCAGTTGATGGTTATACTTGCCCAGAATGCTGGACACCTCAGAACTCTGCAATCACACAGAGTCTTCTGCCTGTTTGTTGGCGAAATTGAGCTCACAATGCATGCGACTCAGCTCATCCTTGTACGGTGACTTTGGGCGGTTGACAAAAAACTACTCAAGCATCCTTAATAAGTACAATCATGTACGTCGCCACTGGCACACATGTTTTCAAGTTTGTGTTCGGGACACCTTGATACTAACATATCTATTCACAGCTCAAAAGAGTCTATCAAGCCATAGATCAGTGGCGCCATGGACCTGGACAAGGTAGATGGAGCACCACATATGGCGTTGACATTTGCAAGGGTACAGAACAAGAGGCCATCTGGAAAATGTAGCTGTGTGAGAACAATGTCGATGTACGTGATTGCTCTTCCCACGATGTACCTACTAACTTTGTGTTAGTCTCTAATATCGTGCTTCCAAACCAAAGCATTTGACCATTACGAGTAGTTGTAGGAGCTGCTAGGAGAGGATACCGACAATCCCATGGACGAGGGATTTGATCGCGTGTCAGATGTCCACGAGCAAGATGCTTCATTGATATCCACCAACTCCACCATGCTCAAGTCCATCTTTGACCAGCCACCGCATAGGAGGCATGTTAAAACCATAGTTATTCAAGTAGTTCTTACACAACAAATACTATGGTGTCTAGACTCAATCTAGACCTTTCATTTACGCTTATGTAATGAAGATTAGATGTAGATAAGAGCTCTATTAGCTATTGGCTACATCTTTACTTACTAAGTATGACTCATGTCAATGAGGTGTCAATGAGACACGCTTACTGATCATGATGAGTTTCTTATGCTATTTGCTAGAACTTATCACATGATCTTCTGGAATGTTCTTCAAACATTCCATACCATAATATATACAAACATACCATGTAGTATATAAGGACTTAGTCCTCACCTTTGAATATTAGTTCGCTTCACTATCAAACAGTGTTGATAACTCTTTTAGTTCTCGATCAATCTATCTCAAACTTCCTAGTAAGTTTTCTACTAGAGTTTCCCTTATCTTATAGTAGTATTCTCCTACTATACTGCGCTTCTAGAATATCCATAAAGGATTTCTATAAGGCAAACCCCCTTGAGCGTCGACCAACTGTACGACCTCGGAGTCGGCGTCACCTCATCCAACCCAGCTATCCAGCAGGCAGCCACATAAGACGCTCTTTCGCAATACCATCATTCTTCTCCGCCAACCACGGCCGCGTCATCTGGAAGTGCCCCAGTCGTTTCTGATTGACTTCCTTGTGCCCGATCATCTCATGGTCTCCTCTCAGTCGCCTTCAGGATATCAAAAAACATCTTTTAGCTCCTACAGCAGGCCCTCTAGGCCTGGGTCGTCAATGGCCAACGCTGCCGCTGTGACTGCCGGAATGGCGAGTGCAATCAATCGGGCAACCGATCTGATGCACACCTTCACTCACGCCCCAGCTGCACCCCCGACAAATATTCTACCACCAGAAGCATATCTCCATATTGCAATGCAGTTCCTGGAGGAAGAAGTCAGGATCCCATCCATCGTTCGTGCTGAGATGGCACTCGCCCTTGTCACTGACGAGAGGTTGTGCGATGCGTTTGCCAGCATGACTTGGAGGAATGCCGACTTTCATTGCGAATTTGCCCTCAGGTGGTACCACAGGAATGTTGTTTTGGTGCAGCCCATGCCGTCCTCATCATCCCACAGCTCGTCCCATGTCCAAGTCCCCATTTCACCTCCGTTATTGCAACTGCTTCACCGTGACACTACTGCTACTACGCCGTCGTTGTCATTGTCAGGCCAGGCTCCCGTCAGGACAAACCAATTTGATGACGACATGATGGCACTGTACGATGATGTACCTTACATAGATAACCCGTCGCTCTAATGATCAAGTTGTATTTTCTCCTGCGTTGTAATGTACTACTAGTACCATGTACCAGAATTCACTGGCAGTAGAGTGGATATATTTATATTCCATCTTTCTCTCTCATTCTCAATAACGACAAATATGTCTGACACTGCAAAAAGTAAATTGTACTAGGGAACTGCACGAGTATTCAAGGTAACCCATCACGGGTCACGGGTACACGACGACTCGGATGGCTTTCGACAACTGACGACGACGACGACGACATCATGCCGCCGCATCACGGCGCAGACTGTGACGAACATCAACATCAACATTGACACGTTACGGCAACAACATCATCGAGGACGTGTCACGGCAACAGCAGGGGCATCAACACCAACACGTCAAGGCGAAAATGTTGATGACAACGTGTTACAGCAACAGCAGCAACAACATCGGTCGATGACATCAACGACTCAGACAGTGAGGCGACACAACAATGTCGACACAAATGATGCAACGACGGCAAGATCAACATGGCAACACAATGTTGTCGATGACGTGTCACGGCAACAGCAGTTCCCTAAATTATGCTACTTCGGCTTGCCACAGTGCGGCAATGCCCTTGGGTTTATGCATGTACTAGATCTCTATAATTTATATAACATTGTACTTATACTATGGCTAACTTCAAGACCTCATACATCGTCTCTAAATTTATTTCATGTCCAAAAAAGGACATGAGGTCTGTTCTTACTGGTCTCATTTCCTTTTTTGGACTCAGAAGAGAATCGGACACAAGAGCTATGGAATGAAGTCAGATGAGTCAACACAGTGACTGGTAGGACATGAAAATTTACTATTCAAA
This sequence comes from Leccinum variicolor, assembly GCA_038091415.1. Lineage (NCBI taxonomy): Eukaryota > Fungi > Basidiomycota > Agaricomycetes > Boletales > Boletaceae > Leccinum > Leccinum variicolor. Next base: position 4,653 of record JBBPOK010000868.1, on the reverse strand, counting down.
GATGAACAGTTGTTGAGAAGAGGTGGCTACTAGAGGGTGATGTGGTTGCGGATGACAATCAAAGCAAGTTAGGACTCAGTTTAAAATTTTTCATTCACATGCCATTGTCAGCGAGAATTTTTTACGATTACATAAGCGCTTTTAGCAGACATTCCCACACATCCAACATATCTGCGAGGGCTGGTCGCCATGGGACTCTGGTCATCTCTCCTTCTCCCTCTCTCTCTCACCACACCTTGTCAAACCACAATGAATGCGATGAACGTACAATGACAACAACAACGACATGCCATCGCGGATCAACGACGGTGTGGTGGCAATGTTGTGCACACTGCATCGTCGTCTCTCCTTCTCCCTCCCTCGCTCACCACACCTCATCAAACCACAACAAACACGATGAACACGCAACTATGACGACGACGATGTGTTGCAGATCAACGACGGCGTGGTGGCAATATTGTGCATGCCGGTGCGTCATCGTCTCTTGTTCTTCCTCCCTCTCTCACCACTGGCACACCTCATCAAACCACAACTTCGAATGCGATGAACGCGCAATGACGGCATGGTGGTGACTCGGATGTTGTGCACGGTATGTCATCGTCTCTCCTTCAAGTTCTCCCTCTCTCTCTCACCACACCTTGTCAAACCACACCCACACCTCATCAAATGACGATGAACTTGAACGTGATGAATGCACAATGACAATGACAATGTGTCGCAGATCAACGACGGCGTGGTGACAATGTTGTGCATGGTGCGTCGTCGTCTCTACTTCTCCCTCCCTCTCTCACCACACCTTGTCAAACCACAAAGAACGTGACGAATACGCAGTCAAACAACAATGAACACAATGAACACACAACAACAATGTGTCACGGCTCAGCGATGGCACAGTGACAATGACGTGTACAGTGTGTCGTTCAAGTTGCCTCTCCCTCCCTCTCTTACCCCCACACCTCATCAAATGACAACAAATGCGACGAACGTGCAATGATGACGGCGTGGTGGCAATGACGTGACGGTACGTCGTCACCTCTGAGTCTCCCTCTCAGTACCCCATACCTCGTTGACGACAACAAACGTGCAACGACCAACAAGGACAGCCTGAGCAAAACGATGAGGATGAGGAGATGGCATGATGGCATCAGCGACACTGCTGACCACGATAACAACGCAGTGTTCATGAGAAGGATGAGAACTGTTGAGGCTTGGTGGCGAGTGCTCTGGCCTCTGGTACAGCACGTTCTGGTGTTGTGATAAGTTGACCACTGTGGTGTATAATACTGTATTGCAAGTCCTGGAGTAATTGCTTACCTTTCACGTATCCAATACTTTGTCACGCCTCCTTCAACCTACATGACCGTGACTCTGTCGCGAAGCCAGTGAGACTCGAATGGTCCACTTATGCATCAACGAGCGTGAGCCTAACCCAAACCCTCGTGTAAATTTTATCTCTGTTTTGCCAATGGGCGCAATGACACTATCGAGGAAGCCGCTCGTCAACTTCTTCACACCCTCGCCGCTCAAGTGACACCTATCATAAAAGCACATGGATTCGCTGTGAATAGTCTTGAAGAGGTGCGGTTTATTATCCTCGAGATGATGACAGGCTTCGGTTGAGGTGGTGCCATTGACCACTAGACTGTAGTGCGAGTACAATCATGTCCTTGCCGGGCGTAACTGGAACCATGGTGAGACCATGACTATACTAGGTGATTTTGCTTCTTGGTCTCAAACGTAACTACTGACAAATTGAGTTGTGACTTGGCCAGAACTTGTACTGACTTGGTCATCCACGGGATCCTTACGGTTCAAGTTGTCCACTCACTGGTTGATGAGCAAATTGTGCCACGAGGTATTCTATGGTGAACTTGGCTTCTGTAACTGCATCTCCCGGGCCTTGCTAACCTTCTGCTACTACTAGTTGGCTCACATCAAGGTTCACAAATGATTATGATGCAATTCCAGTCAAAGCTCTCTGGAGGAAACTCTAACAAGAAGTCCATGCTCTCAGTCAAGACAAAGGGTACTATTACGGTGATGGTACAATATACTGTTCCTTCTTTCTGTTTACGAAACATTGACACTCCATTTTCTATTGTATCTTAGGGTAGTAGTACTGGTCATGTGGAACGTGACTAGCTGACTCCGTTCAAATTGTGGGGCAAGGTATCGAAATGGGTGATCTCCCACAATATATGGTGGCATTCCGTTCTCTAAGATGCATTGATTCTGCTTTGACTAGATAAATTCTGAGTGTGGTAGTGCTCACTCGTGAACGCGGCCTGCCTCCATCAACCCCACAAGCCTCGGGCCCGAGTCTGCTACAGACTTCCAAGAAGCAGAAAGCAGGATTGCGAGTAAATTTGAGTGTATTCAACACTATGATTGGACCCTGAACAAAGACCTAGAAGGGGTGAGCAAATCACAACTTGAAGGGGTTGGGTTCTGGAAGAAGGCTGGAACTCGGTGCGGATTCTTTGCATGGTTTTATTCAATAATGATGGTATTATGCAGTAAATTGGCAAGGGAAGAACGTGCGCGAGCCGCTGAACAGCGGACACAAGTTCTCCAAGGTAACGTGATGTCTTCCGAGCCTTTGAATTCAACAGTCATTGGAGATTATTACTCAGACCCGGAAGATGACGATCGAGACTCTGAAACAGATTACAACCGTCGCCGTATGCTGCCATGCTTGATGGCCTTGATCTATCACAGGATTTTCTAATGATGCCGAGTGTTGGCTCCTCCGGAGGGTGCAAACGTGGCCATGAGGACGAGGACCTTTGTAGTGTTGCTAGCACCATACTGTACAGTTGGTCAGATCAAGATGTCTCATCGAAGCAACGAAATCTCTATACAACCGAGTAAGAAGAGAGAACGTCCGAGTCACAGCAGTCAAGTTAAGTTATGTAAGCATGTCGTATGCCTATTCACAGCCAAGCAACTGCATTAGCCGAGTTTAGCAGCTTAGCTTGCAATGCATCATTTGTACAGCCGCATGCTCTCCGTATTCCGCTTCTTAGGCAATAATAGTATATAAAACCAGCTATCCAGTTTTTGAACTCTAGCTCCTGCTCCCATCTCTCCACCGATAATCTGCCAGTTTATGTCGAGCTCTGCCAATGCTTCCACCGCTACTCTAGGCGAGGAATCAACAGGACAGAAGCATCCACGATCGAACACCTTACATAGTATTGGCCCAAGGAAACGACTGTACGTCTCAGAAACTAACATTTTGTTCTTGCTGATTGCATCGCAGAACCACCCAGGACCCATTGGTCCACCATGGGCGACACTTCGGACGTGCAATCCATGCATTTTGTAGTGTGAAGACATTGTTCACCAACAGTTTGATCATGATGGTTGAATTAGAGGATAGGCCCTTAGAGACGTTCTTGGAACAGTGAGTATTTCATCTATCATATTATAGTTGAGTTCATATTTGAGAATACTCTGCAGCAAAAGAAGAGAGTTCGCCATATTTTCAGAGCTATTGAAATTAGTCCCATCACTCGAAGCTCGTTTCTCTTCCTCTGACGAGGAAGAAGTCAGTGCCATGGCCAAGTTGGCAAGTTTCATTCCCAATAACACAATCTACTACTCATTGTTTCCCCAGATCCAGAAGGGTGTTAATGGCGCCAGGGCCGACGACACGAAGTGGATGAAGTGCGCCATTGTCGACTGGATTACACCAAAGGGTCAGACACTGAGCCCCCACATCCCGCGGAACTCAAAGTCGGTTCGAGGCTTTCATCATGAACGCACTGGCGCGTTACTCTGCCCAGCAGGCTATGATTGGTCCAATGCAGAGTATGTAATCTAATCCAACTACTAATTGGTTTAAAATCTCAGCGTATTGCAGAATCAAGGAGGGGTTCATCAGGAAAACCCTCTCACCAATAATTTACCAAAATACAAGGAAATATTCAGGAAATATATAGTATTTGCGACTTTTTTCGACTTTTTCGACTTTTTCATGTATTTTAGTCAAATTCCTAGCCCCCCTTGAAATTATCTACAAATTCCTTATATTTCTATGTAATTTCTATGTAATATTCTGTTAAAAGATTGAGTAATTGGATGAATGTTGTCAGCTTTTCGATACTATCTTTTCACTTATTATATTGACATTCACACAATTAGTTGAATTGTTTCAACAATAAATTGAAATAACTTTCAAACAATATTCATTATTTGTGTAGTATACTCAGTCTACATTATATGCTCTACATTACAAAGCCCTTCCCGTTGTCTTGAAGTCTTGTTTGCTGACGAGCGAGGATATGTGCTAGAGGGTGGGTGACCACTGTTGAGGGAGGAGGGTCAGTGTCACGGTGACGACAACGACAACGACGCGGGCTCACCGTCCATTGTCAATGTGTTGTTGGAGTGGGCTTGCTCACTGTGTTTTCTTGGTGTTGTGTGCTAACAAACGAGGGGTGAGGGTGGGTGAGGTGACCACTGTCGAGGAAGGAGGGTGAGTATGTATAACGATGACGACGACGACAATGTGGGCTCACCGTCTGCATCAGCAAACCAACCTTTTTGATTATAGAGGCTACAGAGTGCCCCCTAATGGACAGACCTGTACAGTCTGTACAGACAGGTGGCTGTGTCAGACATTTTTTTAGGTTGATTAGTAATTGATTA
>JBBPOK010000867.1:0-10053 GCA_038091415.1 Leccinum variicolor | reverse complement strand
TGCCGTGTCATGCCGGGACCGTCTATTCTTCTTTGTGAACTCGCGAGCTTTGCAAACAAATAAGACAAAATAAGATGACATAAGATGAAATAAGACGAAATTAGCAACGTGTAAAATTACTGATGCATGCGAACAAGTCGGCGGTGTTCTACCTGCCGCTCCCGAGCCAATCTTTCACCGGGCCACCGCCCTCTACACCGCCGAAGGAGATAGGGGAGTTCCTCACGACCGCCCTCGGGCAGCATGGTCAGCCTTACTTTGACCTGCTCGGCATTGAGGTGTCCGAGAACCTTGCGTTGTCTGGTCATGGACTCACTGCGAAGCCCAAAGAAGAGAGGCGGTACAACCACCCCCTCATCGCTAGCTTCGAGTGGGCGCGCCAGCACCCAAAGGAGGCTGAGAAGGAGATCGAAAAGGCTAGGAAGTCGAAGGAGTAGGCACTCGGCGGTAGGCCGTGGATTGTACTATTATTCGGCGTGTGTTGTATGTCGTGATCGTTGATTGTACAATAAGAGTAGTGTTGGATCCATCCGTTGCCAGCTGCGTTTCAATTTCCCTGCGAGAGAATGGGTCCCTCTCGGCGCCGTGATTACATGGGAAAGAAACTCAAACGAGACAAGCCAAGAAGCACGGTGATGGGATACAGCCAAATCGAACGAAACGCCACGAGATAAGATTTACGCCTCCGAGTCGTTGCTCGTAATTACGCCCCTCTAACTCGCGATTGATATCCATTACGTTCGACGATCTCCACTTCTTTCCCACCTCCGACATTGGCTTTTTCGCCCTGCTCCGGATCATGGATGAATCGATGACAGGCTGCACCCTGTTCAAATCCAATTCTTCCATGACAAAACCGATTAGCGTTCCCTTTTGTCCCCGACCCGGTCGCGCTTTTTGCCCGTTACTACATCCCGGTGCGCAATCGCCTTTTTTCGCTTCACCCTTATCTCTGGCCCGGGCTACGTCGCGATGGAACTCGCCTACGCGTGCGTACCCGTGAAAAACCCGTCTAGTGGATCTCGGGTTTAATATGGTGAAAGATGGAACAAAATTCATCTGCGGGTCGTCCTTGCCAGTGTCACGACGCAACGACGCCTCGTACCCGCCCTCGCCTCGTCCAACACGGCACAACGACGACATATCCCTCACACGCGGAGAGAACAGGCAAGGGAGGGGGGGAGGCAGCGCGTACTCAAGCAACCAGACAGTTCCTCAGATACGAAATAGATCTAATTCCTAGTCTGATCTGTACATAAATCGTTGGAGTAGTAATGCTATACCCATTCTAAACGACTTCTGTTTTTCTCTCTCTGATTGACTTGAAGATCGGGTGGAAAGTACAATTCCACGACTTTTTGGACTTGTATCGACTTCAGAGGGCTATTAGTTCAGATATATTCACACGCTGACTCGGGCCATAGTATCTCTTTCCAAGTAGTATCCGCGCACATCCTCCAGCAAACATGTCTGGCTCAGGACCTCGCGAGAACGTCTTTGCCACACGGATGGCACTGACGAACATGAAGCTCCGTCTCAAAGGCGCTGAGAAGGGCCATTCCCTGCTTGCCAAGAAACGTGATGCCCTCACCACTCGATTCAGAGCGATCCTCAAGAAAGTGGACGAGGTGCGTTTGCCATACCTGCGTAATAACACCCCCGTACCCCGCTCAGCCACTCCGCGCAGGCCAAACGAAAGATGGGCCGAGTGATGCAACTCGCGTCGTTCTCGATGGCCGAGGTCACGTACGCGACGGGCGACATTGCTTACCTCGTTCAAGAACAGGCCAAGTTGGCGACGTTCCGCGTTAAAGCGACGCAGGAGAACGTGTCTGGTGTGCTCTTGCCGGCGTTCGACGTCGATCGCGTGTCTGGCTCAGGTATGTCATCGCCGTCAGGATCCATACTGGATGTCGACTCCTGACTATGATTTTTTCCAGATTTCAACCTCACGGGTCTCGGACGGGGAGGGCAACAGGTGTTACGGGCAAAGGAGGTTTACGCCAAGGCGATCGAGACGCTCGTAGAGCTCGCATCGCTCCAGACGGCGTTCATGATTCTGGACGAAGTCATTCGAGCCACGAACCGCCGTGTGAATGCCATTGAGCACATCATCATTCCGAGACTCGACAACACTATCAAGTACATTTTGAGTGAACTGGACGAGATGGATCGTGAGGAGTTCTTCAGGCAAGTCTTCGTTTCCAGCTCTACGTATATAGTAACTCACTAGTCCATAGATTGAAGAAGGTACAGGGAAAGAAGAAAAGGGATGCAGCTGCAAAACAGGAAATAGCAGACGCTGAAAAGAAGCCTGTGGCGTCGATCACGGCGAGCGAAACCCAGCCTCAGGACACAGCACCAGAGACGGTGGTAGAAAGTGCTCCAGTTGAGGTGATTATTGTTGAAGCGAGTGAAGAGGATGAAGAGGACGAAGAGGACTCCGAAGTGGGTGAAGAAACCGTAGTGGCGGAGCCAGACGCAGAAGAGGCTACGGTCACAGACCTGCTGAGTACCAAGGACGAAGACGTGATTTTCTGACCCGTTCAAACGATGCTCTATACCACCGTACTTTTTGCAATGTCGCGGATGTCGACTGATTATTGTACCATATAATGCCGAACCCTAGCTTGTTTCACCAAGAGCTTCAATAACTCAATCCTGCTTGACATCAGCTGCTCATGGTGGCATATCATGTGCGAAGTGTCACATAGATACATGGTAGTTTTATAGTGCGACAGGAAAAGTAACGCGGAGAGGAACGTCAAGCATTTACTGATTAAATGTGAGTCAAGCGCACAACTCTGTGAAGGTGATCACGTACGTCAACCATCTCCACATCGTCGGATTTTGCAGTCTTCTTTCTGTCCTTGCGATCCAAGATAGCTCGTCTGTAAAAACGCTTAGACAAAAAAAGTCGAAAAGTGGCAAGATAGGGATGACAGACCTGTCTTTGTCGAGCTTGATGGTGACGATGACGACCTTGGAGGGGTGGACACCGATCGGCACCGATGCGCCGTTTGATTTATCGCGTTGTACGCGGTCGACGTGAATAACCCATTTCTTTCGGTACACCTGAGTGATCTTGCCTTCCCGGCCCTTGTACTTCCCGCGCACAATCCTGACTTCGTCGTCCTTTCGGATAGGCAGTGACCGCGTCTGTACGTTGAATAAAGTGCGGTGAGGTCCGGGGAAGGAAGGGCGGCTACACCAGATGTCCACGTACGTTGTACTTTCCGCGCAGCTCCTTGGAGAGAGGTGAAGACATGATTTTGCGACGGACGGACGAGGGGGCGCTGAAATGTGCCTTGCGGGCCTTACGCCGCGAGGAGGAAACGTCTGTAAACGACGATGGTGAGTATAATCGCCCTTCATCCTAGGTGTACCCTCCCAATCCAGCGTATCGTCGCAGCAATTTCATACAAAGAGTAGATGGAGGTGATGATAGCATATACAGAGAGTGAACTGACCAGGGTTGTACTTCATCTTGGTCTTGAGGACGTCGGTGACGGTGTCGGCGGGCTCGCAGTGGGGATGTGTGGGACGAGTTGTTTGGTTCAAAGTTTGTACCTCGGAGTTTTCCGAGTCACCGGACCACGGTGTCACCCACTCGACGTCACGCAGAAGAGTCCAGACTCGATGTCCGACAAGATACGCCCGTCAAAACTCAAGTTCAAAGGGGACAAGACAAAGAAAAAGCGGAAGAGAGATGACGACGACGAAAATTCTGGCAAACAGAGGCGCGTCGAGGAGGACGAGGCACCTGACACCTGGGTCATGCCAGAAGCTCCAGCAGAAATACGCGGTCCTACGTTCATCCTGCACCCCTCCGATCCCTCTCCCATCTCCGTAAACTTTGACTCGACCCGAAACAAGATTATCTTGTACCCTCTTGACAAGGAGGGCACTTCCGAGTCGACCTCATTACTCGATCGAGAACCAACCGAAGTTGCTCAAGTGTGGGTTACGACACGTGTTGCTGGCTCCCCCACCATCAATCTCAGGACGGGAACTGGGGAAGGGAAATTTCTGTCCTGTGATAAGCACGGTATTGTCTCCGCTGACCGGGAAGCCAGGGGTCCTGAGGAGGAATGGACCCCGGTGGTTTTATCCGATGGCATGGTCGCGTTCATGAATGTGTACGAAAACTATCTCAGCGTGGACGAAGTCGCGGGTGGTGCATTACAGTTACGCGGAGATTCTGAAGAAGTCGGCTTCAGAGAGCGTTTTTGGATAAAAATTCAAAGCAAGTATAAGAAGGAGGTTAACGAAGAGAAGAAAAAACGGGAGGCCGGGTCGGAGATGACGGACATCGATGAGACAAATGTCAAGTGGGTCTTTCTTTTTCGGCGATTATCAGGCGAGAATGCCAAACATTGCCACATCACAGCCGTGTACATCAGGCATGGGGAGCAGGGCGCTCCGTCACGTCAAAAGAAGACAAGAAGGAGGCGAGTCTAGGTGTCTTTATACGCTGCTTGGAAGATGACGCCGTTCCTTAGTTGAAACGCGCACAGAAAGACGGCCGCTTGGCCGAGGCACTGCTGGACCGTAGATCAAAGCTCAAGAGGTATCTTTACCGTTACCATTACCAAATGGACTATCAACTCAATTCATCCATAGTGATCGATTCTGCTGATCATATATTCTATCTGTACAAATACAGTATGGATCAATCAGGGTGTTTTTAAAGGGCCGTCAAAACCAGACTGGGAAGCGTAATAATGGTCAAATTCGAGTTATAAGGACGGTTATCGGATGGTTATCGATGACCTTGGTCCCTGCCCCTTCACCCCTACAGTCGCACAACGCCGACTGGTGCTATGTCGTTTGCTAAAGTCGTTCATATGCCTGAAGGCAATATACACAGTGTTATGGTCCTTTCCGAAGAGTGTCAGATGTCTCCGCAAGCGTTTGAAACTTTGAGGGTGCGTTCCTGAATTCACTGCTGTTTACATTCCATGGATCTTTTTCGACTGTAGAAAATCGTTCAGAGTTGTGCACAACGTCTCTTGGACTCGAGCGGAAGCACCGCCATCGAGGACCAAGACACTGTTGCATTGCGACAGTTTTATGAACAGGTTAGTACCCAAGTCCACTCCCAGTCACTAGACGTGATATTTTATTTGCAAGATGAAAAAACATGAATTCGTTACCAAGCGCTATCCGTACTGTTGGCCTGCCCTGGGCTACTTGGATTTATGGCTCCGTGGGAGACGGAGCAGTTATTATACTCGTGCGGCTTCAATCGGAGAGCGCCTCCCTGCAAGAGGGACTCGGTATCCTACTCCAGTTTGGATCAGATTTGCCAAATCCGTGTGTTTTTTCTTTGATTGTAGGGAATTATGATTGATCTGTCTGTACAGGTGGAAAGTGGCCAGTCTCTGAGGGAGATATCAGATGCGGAGTGCGCCATTTTGGTATGCACTTGCACAGTCTATCTCTCAAGTCTGTTTAACAACATAAATTCTAAGCCATATCATGCACGACGCAGAAAATGGAAGCAGCGGCAGCCTACTAGTAAGAAGAAAGTAAGCACGAGGGCAGGTGCGGTTGTGGACAAGATCCCAGATTCGTCGATGAACAATACTACTGTCAATGCTAACGGCCCCGGTGTCGTTATGGCTTCTGTTAGGTTGTTGTTGAGCATTGTTAGCGGGACACTCTTCATGGAGTGACTTTGGGTACATGTCTCTCACTTGTGCTATCTTAGTTGTCTTTTTCTTGTCGAAACTGATCGATTTATCAATTGATCTCCGGCGTTGTTGACAAAACCAAACCAAACATTACATACGTCGAGTGAAACCAACGACACACAAGTTCTCTCTCCACATGTCTGTAACCGCGCCCAATGTTTTACCACTTGTCGGGAACCTCTCGACTAGCAACCTTGCATTGCTTTCTCTCGCAATAGCTCTGTTCCTTTTAGTAGGTCCGTTTCTGCAGGCACATTTTGATTCAAATCCCGAGGCTGATGCATGACCTAGTCATAACCCTCGTTCGTGGCAAGACGAAATCCAGAGGCAATGCGCTGCTGTTGGTTGGGCCTCCCGACTCGGGCAAAACCGCCATACTGTCGACTGTCAGTTCACCGCATGTCTCTCAAAATTGAATATTTCTGACTGGCAGCAAAGATCAGCTCGCATATGACCGAACGCTGCCGTCGCACACGTCGTTGCAGACAAATTCGGCCCAAATGACGCTGTCATCCACGCAGACGTTGCGCGTGATTGATGTACCTGGACACCCGCGAATTAGGGACCAGTTTCGCGAGCACCTCAAGGATGCTAAAGCAGTCGCGTTCGTAGTGGACTGCAGTACGATTTCACGCAATGGCTCAGCAGTCGCCGAGTACGTGTTCTCCGTTACTCGGGAACGGACATGTTCGTGACTACTGCTACTAGGCACATGCATCATGTGTTACATGCGATCACCTCGCTCCCGCCGACACAGGCTGCACCGACGCTCCTCGTCCTCGCACACAAGGCCGATCTCCTCAAAGCGGGTGAGTCGTCTAATTCGGCGAGCGAAGTTGCGATCAGCCGTGCTCGCACTATCCTCGAACGCGAACTTGAAAAGAGGAGGGTTTCGCAGTCAGGGGGCATCGGTGTGGAGAGTCTTGGAGCAGATGGGGAAGGGTCGGAGATGGGTGGCCTGGAATGCAGTGGTGCTGCGGGAGGGGCGTTTAAATTCAGTGAATGGGAGGGTGGAGAGGTGGAGTTTATCTCGACGTGGGTGAAGGAATCGGACACGGACGGGCTGGACGAGCTCAAGGACTGGCTATCCAAGTAATAAACACGACCAAACATTCGTGGTATAAAACGAGCACCACATTCTTCTTTCTTTCTTGAACGCAACCTTTTAGACAGTGCCCGTTCGATCCAGTTCCAGGAAGTACGCGGCGATTCGGTCATGCGAAGAGGAATGTCGGTGGGGATACGAGCACGCGTACCTTACTTGGTGGTGCAGCGAGCGTCAGACCTTTCCTACATTATTTAAAATTTTAGTAGCGTATATGTTACAGTCACATCACGTCACGCCAACGTTGGAACCGAATTCACAGCTCTGAAGACGTGTACTTTATTCTTAGTCCTCGACCATCATCACCATGTTCATCATCAACTGGTTTTGGGACATCCTCGCTCAGCTCGGTATGCGCATCCACCTGATACCCTAGCTCCATCTCACACCGCTCCAAACAAGGGCTGTTGCACAAGAATGCTAAAATTCTCTTCTTGGGCTTGGACAATGCGGGAAAGACCGTCTGTACAACCGTCTCGGCGCTGCCCATAGCATATCTCACTGTCTTTGCAGACCCTCTTGCACATGCTCAAGAACGACAGATTGGCTACTTTGCAGCCCACACTCCACCCCAGTGAGCATCGCGACCGCTCGTAAATTCTTCTGTCTGACCCGTTCTTCTCAGCATCGGAGGAGTTGGCCATCGGCAATGTCAAGTTCACCACATATGATTTGGGTGGACATCAACAGGGTATCTATTCTCTTTTTTTTCTGTCGTTACGTGCCAACCGACTTACGCACTGCGCAGCACGCCGCCTCTGGCGCGATTACTTCCCCGAGGTCGACGGCATCGTCTTTTTGGTCGACTCTGCCGACTATGAACGCTTTGCTGAGTCGAAAGCCGAGCTCGACGCGTTGCTCTCCATCGAGGAACTTTCAAAGGTCCCCTTCCTTGTTCTCGGTAACAAGATCGATGCGCTCGGTGCTGTGAGCGAGGAGGAACTCAGACATCACCTTGGACTCTACCAAACCACCGGCAAGGTCGGGTTCATTCATTCTACCCTTCTTCGCATTGGTGTTCATCCGCACATGTAGGGTAAGGTGCCATTGAGCGACATCCGGCCAATCGAACTGTTCATGTGTTCGGTGGTTCAAAGGCAGGGCTACGGCGAAGGTATGTCTTCTTTGTCTCCCTTGCGCTCCTCTGATAACCAGGTTTCCCACTAGGATTCCGGTGGGTCTCCCAATATGTATGTCTCGCTTTTGATTTCGTTCGACGTCCACTGACATTGTTTGACAGATATGATATTATTCTGTCGGGGAATCCAGAGTCATCTTAATAGTACGCTACCTCGTGTTTTCGTCTCGAACACTTTCCTTTAAGCTACGCACTTCTTCAAATCATGCTTTCGTTCCACTGGATCACCTTTACACGAGCATGTAGCTCCTAGATTGCTGTTTACACAACAGGATTTGTTATGATGAACTATTCCTGGAGTAGATATGGACGCCTGGGCGCAAACGCCCCAGAAGCTGAGCACTCTCTAAAGGCTACGGTATTGCCCCCATGGCATAGCCTTGCATGATGTTTCCGAGTACCCATGCGTGTCCGCCGACATAGAGCAAACTCCTCAGCCACAGACCAAAGAATACATCCTGTCCCAAGAACTCGAGCTTGTATGCTTCGGCTAGCCATAGCGCCTGAGTGCCCACCCAGACGGCGACGGTCACGGCAAAGGTCCGCCATGAGAATCGGACGCGTGGAGCTAGAATGGGCAAGAAGAGGGTGTACCACAAAAAGTACTGCGACGTGCACACCCGGTTGAACAACACGAAGGCAAACGTCTGAACGAACCACGCGAACGGCAGGTCTTGCGCGCGTCGACCGAGCACGAGGCCTGTGCCGAGCGAGAGTACGAGCTGCGGGACCAGGCTCGTGAGCGGCGAGCGGAGGAGCCTTTCAGCGAGTGAAAGTGAAAGCGCGTAGTGATCGTCGGATTGACCGGGGTAGGTGAGATACGTGAGGTAAAAGTAGGGCGAGAAGTTGTGCCGGTGGTCGAGGCGGTCTGCATGATACAGATAGGCTTCGTACAAGAACGGGCGTCCCCATCTGCAGCGGGGGGAGTGAGTGGTGGGTCTTGGTGGAAGGCGAAGAGAATAGGGGGACGTACACGAGATAACAGAGCGCGCCGAGCAAAAAGAACGTACCCGCGCTCACGATCGCAAACCGAACCGTCCGCACGCACACGAGCGACCTCACAAAGCCGAATCCCCAGCCGGACGCCGGACGCTCATGGGCAGCGATAGCGGCCACGCAGCTCACGCCATAAATGACGGGGTAGATTTTCCAGTGAGTGCTGATGCCCAGCATCACGGCAGCCAAGTCCCAGCGGCGGTGGAGCGCGTAGTACAGCGTGAGGAGGACGAGCGTGCAGAGGATGGATTCGGAGGATCCGCGTGTCGAGATGGTGAAGACGAGTGGGTTCAGGAGGTGTGTAGCCGCGAGAAGGGTGGCCGGCGTCTTGTCCTTGTTTTGATTTTCGGGTTGCTGTTCGTCGAGAGGTTTCGTTTCATCTGGCTCGCTGGACGGCGTCGGTGTTGGTCGCGAAAGAATGCAAGTCACGAGCAGCTGGTATATGAGCACCCCGTTGACGAGGTCGCAAGCCGCAAAAAGATACTTTCCAAACGACGCGTGAACGAGCTCGTTCGGGAGCAACAGGACCGCCAGGAGAGGTGTATAGCGGTAGGTTTCGCGGTTATACGGGCTACGGAAGCATGGCCCACCTGTCACCAACACAAACTACGAAAAGAAGGATTGACTCACTTTCCGACATTCAAGCCGAATTTCTCTGTCAATGGGCCGTGTGCGACGTTGTTCTCGTTGGGGTTGAAAAGGAACCGTGCCGCATCGCTGAAGACGCGATAGTCGATGTCGGTGAACTTTACGACGGAGCGGGAGTCGTGCCACTCGCTGTAGAGGATAAGACCGACTCTCAAGAGCGCAGATACGACCAACAGCGTCCAGAATCGAGAAAAACAGTGCAAGCTCACGCTCGAACTCATCGACGTTGCCGAATTCAGCTCAAAGTTGTCGTCGGCCCTTGAATTCCGCCGTTTACTGTTACCGTGACATCCTTGATACTTAGTTCGAGAAATTTAAGTAGACTAATTACGTAATCATTACCCCGAACGTTAGAAACCTTGATTTTCGTTTTCGAGCGCACTGCGTGCGCCGGCAGGGCTCCACATGCGGTAGACGTAGAGTAAAGTGCTGCCAAAGTGGAGTAAAGTGAGTGTAAAGTGGGCGTACAG
>JBBPOK010000866.1:0-10076 GCA_038091415.1 Leccinum variicolor | reverse complement strand
TTCACCGTGTTAAAAACCTGAGCAACCCATACTTCCTAATAAGGCGCTATTTACTCATGTTGATAATCTGCACACGAAGTCGTTTTCCCAAGGACCTTGCAAGCAAGGTAACAGATTTGTAATCAAGTTGGCGAGCAATCTAATCTAATCAGTGCACCGCGTCGACACATCACTAGCCTCTCTTGACTCGAGATGATGAAGAGGACGATCGCGACACAGATCTTGATGTGACTCAACAAAACCGGGATCGAACTCTGTCGTTGCCACAAAAAAGACATATGATCAAGTAGTTGATGCGAACTACTCATGTTCGCGGTTGGTCTGATGGGCCGGCGGCCAAGAGACATAAAGTTCTGGTGACGTCGCTTGTCGTCAGCGAGTCTTCGCTGTGCAAGTTGCAACGTTCATCCCCCCAGCTGACAGCGTCAAAAAAGCGCTTCGTAGACAAACGCTACCAACGATCGTGCTGTAATACGTGATACAAATTTACCGAGCGTGACACACATAGACGTTCTGGAGCGTTTTTCGTTCCGCACGATTCAAACTCTGCCGTGATGCTCCGAACTGTGGGAACGAGACATCACTTATCCTGAGATGCGGAAAGAAAACAGTGCATTTTGATGAAAGCATGCAGTTGCACATAAGCTAGTCATATAGTGCCATGCATACATAGTGGTGCTGCTCAAGTAAAGGGCGGGTGCACATTTATTTCTAGGGAAAAGTGTGTTAGTCAAACCAAGGTCCTACGCATCCGACGAGTCTGCGCTCACCAGGATGATACCATCGAACCTCTGCTTGAACCAGGCCATCGTGTCATCCTTGGTGACACGGTGTTGGAAGCCCACGCGAGACTTGCGCTCTTTTCTCCTCGCGATACGCATCCCAGGTCTACCCATGACGACGTAAAAGTCCATCCCGAAAATACCGATCCCGGGGTCGTATCTCGCGCCGAGATCGATGTGCTCCTGGATGCCAAACCCAAAGTTGCCCGAGTCGGAAAAGTTCTTTCGTCGGAGCTCGTACTCCTTGACTTTGAGGCCGCGCTCGAGGATCTCCTCGGCTTTGGGCCCGCGGATGGTGACGTGGACGGCGATCTTTTCGTTTCGACGGATGCCGAACGTGCGGACGGTGTATCGGGCTTTGGAGGTCACGGGTGTTTGGCCGGTGAGTTGTTCCAAGACTTTGGATGCACGGGTCAGGCGATCTCCGGATTCGCCGACGCAAATGTCTGTTCGAGGACGGTTGGAGCGTTTGCGTCGTTTCAAGAGAGAGAACGTACTGATGACGAGCTTTTCGATTCGGAGCTCTTTCATGGGGTTGGTTGGGGTCGTCTTTTGCTCGGCCTGAGGGAACGACGTGAGCGGGGGTGTGACTGAGAAAAAAAAGGAAACTTGCCATGGCGGTCGTCGTTTCAGCGTTATCTTGCTCGCTGTCGAGAGTATGTGTCGGTCTGGTCGTTTCTACAGTGGCTGAACTTTAATCTTGTCTACTACCTAGTTGTTCGGCGATTCCCGTCTTTTCCCACGAAAACCGAACAATAAATAAATATTCCGAGTTTATTCGATACAAAAAGTTACTTCGTTCCTGCAAACAGTCTAACACCTTCTCCATCAGCCACGCCAATGATTTGAGCCCGTCCTGAACGTGTGAGCACATTGATCGCTCTGCGCAAAAGCGGCATCGGCAGCCCAGAGAGAGGAGACGGCACAGGTGGATCCGTTATCTCGTAAAACGTCAATATCGTGTTCAACTGCCCGGAAGCCGTTGCCTTCGGCACGAAGTACGTCAGCGTGCGTTGACAGACTAAAGAAAGGCAAGGATCACCCATGCGTGCAAAGCTTCGGCCCATTCCTCCGGTTGTCTCCAGAATAACAAGACGGAACGTATTTGCTTGGTAGGCTCGTAGACAGCCATATTCTTTGATACGAGCGCTGCGAGTAATGATGAGAGATAAGCAGGGAGCACGCGCCCTAATCAGGCGAGACGACCGTCATCAGTTCAAACGGATGTTGACATGGTATGAACGACGTGCGATTTATGCGTCCATTGCGCAGTATTTCGTCCCAATCACTTCCTGGCCCTTCTGCGTCCTCTATGCGGAGGGTGAAGAGGCGACGATGTTGTGCATACGAGAGGATCAGCCGGGTCCAGTGATCAGTGAAGAGGTCCCGTGTGTTAGGAGTTGGTTGTTCTCTAGCACGTAATTCATTCCAGTCACTTTGCTACGAAGACTGTGTGATCTCACGTAAAGAATGGAGGTGCGGCGTGAATAGAGGGCAAGAGGAAACCTGTCTCAGTTATCAGTGTGTCTGGCGAACCTCTGGGGGCATCTTGAACTACCTGACGGTGTTGTATGAGGGGTAAGTTCCATTTGAGAATTTAAAGGCCGATCTACAAGTGTAACATGTCACCGAGGAGGATCGAAGAGGGTCGCCGAAAATAGTATGTCCCGATCAAGCGGCGTCGTGAACTGAGTGGCCTTTTAATACAACTATCATACATTCCAGCGTAAGGATACAAGTTGTGTTGAGTTGGTATGAATAAATGCATGACCTCCATCGTGACCAGCACGACTCAGTTTTTCGAATTGAACTTTTGCCTAGAGCCAAGGACAACTGTGCCTTTGACACGTCCGTTCCTATCGATGGCCAATGGTCCACCCTCCTGCTCCCGTTTGTGGGTCCCTGTCCCTCTCTGTATTTTCACTTTGACAATTTTGCTTGCACCAACTGGCCTACTTTCATGCCTTCGCTTCCGAGTGGACCCACCTGACGATTCTCCCAGTCTGAAATTCCATTCAGAAAGAAATTGAGGAGGCGGATTCTGGGCTTGATCCTCCTGGACGCGCAGTCAGGATTAAATGTCATCATCAATATTTACTTCCTTCTTACCCTTTGTTTTCCACCGTTATCGAAATTCCTGAGTTGGACTCCGACTTCATCGTCTTCACCTTCCTTCTCCGACACCATCTCTTCATCATCCGAGACGGCAAGTTGGTCACCCTTCACTTTACAAGCTTCATCTAGCCATCCAAATTCAGGTCCATTCCGATGTAGCACATCCGGGGCATTCGAGTCAACCACCATCAACGACTCCTCCTCCTTCCTGGGTTGTAGGTGGTGGTTGGCACTCTCGATGGCCTTTCTTTTCTTCCTCTCAAGGTTGTACTGCAGATAGTGAGTCGGGAAATAGAAGTGACAGCGAACAGAATACCTTGTGTTTATGTTGCTCCACATAACCCTGGAACATCTTCACTCGTTCATGTTCTGCCTGTTTGTCCTTTAACGCCTGCTCCAGAGTCACGGATGTCTTGTGGTTTTCGACCTGTAGCTTCGTCAATTCTTCTTTCAATAGACTGTTCTCCTCCTGCGCACGCGCAGACCTGTCCGCTTCTTTTGCGAGTCGTTCTTCTTGTGACTCGCATCGACCGCGAAGATGGTGTATTGTTTGGTCACGGTGAGCAACATCGCGCTTCAGGGTGTTTATTTCGTGCTGGAATTCGATGACCCGCTCAGGGCAACGTGCATGGGCGGCGTTGGCTTCCCTGGCCTCCCTAACCAGTCGCGCATGATAAGCCTCACTGTCCGTTGAGCCGCTCTGCGTCGTCAAATGGGCAGGAGTAAGGAAGATGTGGAAAGACTCGTTTCGTCTGAAGGGTTTGCGGCACGTAGGGCATGAATGATTCGTATGACTGGACCGTCTACTGTGTTCTTCCAGACATGGCTCGCAGAATCCATGCCCTGTCGAACAAAAACAAACGCGTCCCATTAGCATCGACGGAAGTAGAACTGAGGGTGATTCACGAAGCTACCGCATCTGAGCATGAGTATATTTTTGGAGGAGACTGCATCCAGGTGGATGGGGCATTCGACAAGCAGATCGTCCGACATTCCGCGCGGACCGAAGTTGTGGTGTCACATCAAGTGGGGGGTCACACGCCCGTGTCGCGTCGGCCTTCTTTCTGCAAAACCCACAAATAAACCACGTCGTGTTCACCAACGAACCCTTCTCATGGGATTCAATATCGCCTGGTGGTCTGAGACACCTCGGATTCAGATTGTTTGGCTGACCGTTCGACATGACACGATAGCATGGTCATAGTATTGTCGAAGGAAAACCACCAATGTACGTGGTTCAATTTTGCATTTCTACCTATACCATATCATTTCGTGTACTGACCGTTCAGATACCCGGATGATCAATCGCATTCCCGTCGCTTACACCCATCCGACGAGCCTTCGAAATGTTCGACGACAGGTGGTTTACTCGTGTTTCATGTGCTGGGGCCAGGGGAATCCCAGACCATGTCAACAAGGTATAAATTGTCGACTCACTTTCTATTTCCTTTGTCCCCTACGATAAACATCTCAGTAAGTTGCAACTTCTCCTTTGCCTTCGACGACTTCATTCGATCGTAACAGGATCTTTTCAAAGATATATACGACAATGTCCAGTGACTCTGCCTATGCCGCCTCGCCGTTCGATCACGCAAAGGCTGACATCATCTTGCGTTCGTCAGACAACATCGATTTCCGCGTCTTCAAACTCTTTCTCTCCCTCGCGTCCCCATTCTTCGAAACCTTCTTCACTATTCCCCAACCTGCGGAAGTTGATAAAGCCGAACAAGTCAGGGATGGTCTTACTGTTATCCCGGTGACGGAGAACAGCAAAACCCTCGACATCCTCCTTCGCTTCTGCTATCCATGCACTTTAGCAGAGGATCCTACACTTGAGGTCCTGGGGGATCTTGTGGACGTGCTTGACGCTGCTCGGAAGTATTCTCTTGACACCATCGAAAGAAAGGTACTCGAAGCACTTTCAAACCCTCAGATCCTAGAGGCTGAGCCCCTGCGGTGCTTCGCGATCGCCCGGCGGGGGCGTGCGCGCGAGGCGACCTTGCTTGCTGCAAAATACACGCTAACGCAACCGCTCATACCGTCGTGGTTTCAAGAGATCAACCTGATCACTGCGGCTGATTTACTCGCACTGCTTACCTATCACCAAAGATGCGGTGCCGCTGTGTATGCGGCGAGGGCCGATCGGTCGTGGATCAACTCCCATTACGGAAGTACCTCATGCTGCCCATGGCTTCCTCGGGACAGACAGAACCACAGTGGAAGTTGTCTATCCAAGGAACCCTCATCGGTGTTTTTGCCTAAATGGTGGTCGGCCTTTATGAATGAAACCTTCGAAGCACTGCAAGACAAGCCATGCAAGGCCACTATAGACAGTTTTGCAGAAAAAACTGTGAAGAGGGTCAGGAACGAGAATTGCCAGGTCTGCTCTTCAAACATCTCAGAGGGCATGAGGGAGTTTTCCGAGCTGTTGATAAAGAAAATGGAAGAAGTTGTTTCCAACGTAGGTACGCTCTGTCACTGTTGGACAAGGGCCTTTGCTGAATCCCCTTGGATTGCTCTAGATCGATTTGCCGCTGATGCCTTAGCTAGAATACAAAGGCGGTGTTTGTGTACGCTGTGCCAGATAATGATGAGAGCCTCGTTTCCAGACGAATTCCAGACGAAATATACAGTAGGATCGTCGATATTTGTGTTTTCTCGTAGCGGTGAGACATGGCAAGTCTATGTGCAGTGGTTTGACACGCGCCCAGTGCGAACGGCTCCAAAGGCCGCGGAAGGGTGCGAAACGCGCGCCCTTCCATCTCCCTCGTCACGCTCAGGCTCACGTGACCGCGTGTCATTGAAGAGAGTTCCCTCTCTTCCCGCTCTATCACGCTCTCTCTTGCCGTGCCAGCAGTGGCTCACTAATATCTTGCCCGCAAAATGTCTTCCATCAACACTGAGATATCTTCCACGCTGTCCGGAGACTCCACCTTTGCCACTGCGCCTTTCGACCACGAAAAGGCAGACATCATCCTGCGGTCGTCGGACAACGTCGACTTTCGCGTCTTCAGACTCTTTCTCTCCCTCGCATCCCCTTTCTTTGCGACACTCTTCGATATCCCCCAACCGACTGAAGCGAACGCGGATCAGGAGTTCAAGGACGGCCTTGCTGTGATTCCCGTGGCAGAAGACAGCAAGATCCTCGACTCCCTCCTTCGCTTCTGTTATCCATGTACCTTGGCAGATGACCCCAAGTTAGAGGTGCTGGAGGATGCCATGGATGTTCTCGAGGCAGCTAGAAAGTATTCCCTCGATGCTATAGAGAAGAAGGCTCGCCAGGCGATCTCGAACCCTAAATTTCTGCATGCGGAACCTCTTCGCTGCTTTGCAATTGCGCATCGAGGAGGACTGCGGGAGGAGACCCTACGCGCTGCAAGATACACGTTGACACAGCCACTTATACCGCCATGGTTCCAGGAAATCGACCTGCTTACTGCCACCGATCTGCTCTCGCTGCTTACCTACCACCAGAGGTGTGGAGAGGCCGTATATGCGCTAAGGCTCGATATATCATGGATCACCTCTCATTATGGGAGTGTAGAGGCCTGCTCATGGTTGTTGGGTCGAGATCAAAATGGCCGAAACTGCGAGTGTGCAAGAATACATCGAACGGACCGTTACGGAAAGTCGACTCTACAATGCAAGTTCGCGTTATTTGGCTCGAATGACACGCTCCAGTGGTGGGAAGACTTCATGGAGGAGTTGTTTATAGCACTGCGAGACAAGCCCTGCAAGAAAACTGTGCGGGCTTCTGCAGAGAAGGCGGTGCAAATCGTTAAAGAAAAGAATTGCCAAGCTTGCTCACCGAAGATCACTGAAGGCATGCGTGACTTCGTGGATCTATTTATGCGGAAGATACACGAGGTCGTCTCCCAGGTAAGTGGCACTCCCTTTTTTAAAAATGACACTGACCGAATTTTCAATAGATCGAGCTGGAGTTGGGGTTTTAGCAAAGTAGAATGGGTATACTCGTCGAATGGAATCGTCGCCCGGTTCACGTCTTTATGGTAAACATTGTCCAATGACTTTGTTTGAACTGGTCGTGCAACTTACGCGCTACTCTGAAATGAGAACGTCAATATCGCATGCACCATGAACTGATTGCAGATCACCAGGAAAGGGTTACTGACTTAACTGTTAGCGTCGTTCATGATTGAGAACCCGGGACTGTCTCCCGTGAGAAGAGTATCCGGAACACATCACTGGAATCCGCGACTGAACTGATAACCTTGACAAATCTGATAGGGTCATGCTCAACCCATGGGCTACCAGATGCCGTCGGGCGACCAGCGGCTCAACGCCTCCTGTACAACTTGGGTGGCTGCGTTCCGATATGAACCTGCTGCGGAAGGCCGTAGAGGTGTTTCGGAAACCGCACGGCATTCGCGAAGAGTCCGTCATCTGCGCATGCACTATAAATTCATCAATGTGGGGTGAAGGGAATACAGCCTTCTCCCTCAGCTCGTCTCACCACATATCACTTACGGGTAAGATTCCCTCCATTTGCATCGAAATCTCCGTTGACCACTACCTTTTCGCATATACAGAAAATTACTCGCAAGATGTCATCCGTTACGGACAGTTCTCATATAATGGCGGTGTCGAACTTCGCAGCTGTGCAGGATCAGACATTGTCTACTAGGTACCCTATCCCTGCCACTGCACCTTTCGACCACGAAAAGGCAGACATCATCCTGCGGTCGTCGGACAATGTCGACTTTCGTGTCTTCAAGCTCTTCCTCTCTCTCGCATCCCCTATCTTCGATACCCTCTTCGACGTCCCCCAACCCGCCGAAGCTGGCGCTAATCAGGAGTCCAAAGACGGTCTCACCGTGATTCCTGTGGCAGAGGACAGCAAGACTCTTGACGCCCTCCTCCGCTTCTGCTATCCATGCACCCTCGCAGAGGATCCCTCCCTTGATTTGCTCGAAGACGTGCTCAGCGTCCTCGAAGCCGCCAAAAAATATTCCCTCGACATCATCGAGACAAAAGTCTGCCAGACACTTTCGAACCCAAAGATCCTTGAGGTCGAGCCCCTTCGGTGTTTTGCGATTGCACGCCGAGGGCAGCTGCTGAAGGAGACACAGCTCGCCGCAAAGTTTACGTTGACGCAGCCACTCATTCCTTCGATGTTCAAAGAGATCGATCTGATCACGGCCGTCGATCTGCTTGCATTGCTCACGTATCATCAGCAGTGTGGCAATGCTGTATATGCGCTGAGGACTGATATGTCGTGGATCAAGTCTCATTATAAGACTAGTCAAGGTTGCTGGTGGCTTTCCGGGACATACACCTCCACCGATCATTACGGTTCGCCCCGCCAAAACAATTGTCAATGTGCAAGGTCGTCTGTACCAAAGTTCCTTCTTTTCGAATCCCACTCACTCCAATGGTGGGAGGACTTCATGAACGAGATGTTTGTGGCTTTGCAGGACAAACCATGCGAGGCAACTGTGAAAAGCTTCACGGTGAAGACTGTGCAGAGCGTCAGAGCAAAGGGTTGCTCAACTTGTTCTACCAAAATAGAGGAGGGCATGCGAGGCTTTTGCGACCTATTGGTGAAGAAAATAGACGAGGTGGTCTCTCAGGTAAGTCGTGCACCACAGTTGTGCTCCCCAAAGCTTGCCCTTGACATTTTTCTGTGTTAGTTTAAATTGGATCTCAATCTGCGAGAAAGCAGTGGTAATTTGAAGGGAAAAAGGCCATCGATCCCAAGGAGACCGGAAAGAAAGGGGGAAAAATTGACAGAGACACGAGGTTGGTTTACTTAAAGGCTGAACAGATGTAATACCACGCAGCTGGAATTTCAGAACTCATGGCGTGCGCGCGACACTGCAGAGGACGGAAATACTTGGGAAGGTAATTCGACTTACCTGCAGGGGCTATAGCTAGCACTGGATCTCGTCTCGGACTTCAGGTTGAGATGGCATAAATTGTGGGTAGGATTTTCTGGGCTCCAAACTTGAATGCCGACCCCGCCCCGGGGTCGCCACACGTTGTCACCCCGCTCTCTCATTCTTTCTTCCCTTGTCGACTCTCCCTCTCCCTTGCACACACGGAAGCGATGACATACAACGGTGTGCCATCCCGACGAAACGACGAAGACGAGGATGGCGTGACGGAACGACAACAGACAACGACGAGGTTGTCCTTACCCGTTACCATCCTTATCGCCAACTCCCAAAACCTTGGCGTTGCGCCGTCGTCATCTCGATCTCGGGTGAGTCACGCTCTGCCGGCTCTCGTCCTTCTGATTTGTTTGCTACAGGCTTCCTCAATTTTCAAGCAAAGTTGCTCCATGTATTCAGCAAAGACGATCAAGATCTTACAATATGCCCTGTCACAGCCAAGATCGTCTCGGCGTCGTGCCGTCGCCATCTCCGGTGAGTCACAGATTCACGGACTGCCGGTCTCATCCTCTACCTCAAATTTTCAAGGTTTCCGTGTATTCAGCAAAGACGTTGGGGTTTTAACAAAGTAGAATGGGTATACTCGTCGAATGGAATCGTCGCCCGGTTCACGTCTTTATGGTAAACATCATCCAATGACTTTGTTTGAACTGGTCGTGCAACTTACGCGCTACTCTGAAATGAGAACATCGCATGCACCATGAACTGATTGCAGATCACCAGGAAAGGGTTGCTGACTCAACAGCGTCGTTCATAGTACCCTGGAACCTGGAACTGAACTGATAACCCTCGATCCAGGGCTACCAGATGCCGTCTGGCGATCAGCGGCTCAACGCCTGCTGTACAACTTGGGTAGCCGCATTCCGATATGAACCTGCTGCGGGAGGCCGTGGAGGTGTTTTGGGAACCGCACGGTATTCGCGATAAGTCCGCCATCTGCGCATTCACTATGCATTCATCAATGTGGGGTGAAGGGAATACAGCCTTCTCCCTCAGCTCGTCTCACAACTCATCACTTACGGTAAGATTTCCCTCCTTTTGCATCGAAATCTCCGTTGAGCACTACCTTTCCGCATATACAGAATATTGCTCGCAAGATGTCATCCGTTACGGACAGTTCTCATATAATGGCGGTGTCGGACTTCGCAGCTGTGCAGGATCAGACATTGTCTACTAGGTACCCTATCCCTGCCACTGCACCTTTCGACCACGAAAAGGCAGACATCATCCTGCGGTCGTCGGACAATGTCGACTTTCGTGTCTTCAA
>JBBPOK010000865.1:0-10087 GCA_038091415.1 Leccinum variicolor | reverse complement strand
TAACTCTCCTCCGCCTGGATACGTGAAATCGTTTCACCCGATGCTCTGTTTGTAAATGGAGAGCGCGAGCAATATAACCTGGCCGCCGTCGGGCTTAGAAGAACGCAGGGAATCAACGAAGACGAAGCTCGCTAACGGTAGAGGACAAGCGAACGGGGTGACTGTTCTGGAAGAGGACGCAGTCGCGAACTATGCCAGAATTGTGTGCAGCTCTTGCATGCGAGCGTCCTAACGTCTCCCTCTCGGACGCCTGCGGTATTGATACGTACCTCACCCCGCTCTCGGCACAGGACGATGAAATGCTATTAATCAGTGTACCCGCTTACTTATGTGCTGGGAGCCCCTCCCACATGTATTACCTGTCCGTCAAACACACAGGCAACCCCGACCTGCATCAATACGTACTCTATGACAGCTTGAACGAGGGGTGGGGGAACAAATAGGCCCCCAAATTATTAACCTGGACGAGGATGCCGGAAAGGGTAATAAAGAGTACACCACGCCCAAGAGCCTTATGGTTTACCTTAGCAAGATTGACATGCTTGAGCTTCGGCCCCGCGGAGCTCCTTCTGACAGCGGGACAGTCGGTAGGGTTTAAGCTGCCGAGTCCCAGTACCTCACAGTCGAGGCAGTCAACGTACCGTATGGATGGGTCAAGCGGTACATCGTACGTCCCAAAGCGAGTAGCCCTAAAGTTGGTTAACGAAAAAAATGTTTCAGGACGAAGTATTGGCAGCACTGTCTGTGGTCGCTGACACGATCGCTTGATATCGTCTGGAGGATGATTCCAGAGACCCCGAGCTCGTACAAACCATCAAGTTAAGGACCCTGCTGGGACGCTATACATAGGTAATATTCCTTTTGCATGCACCTTTGTCTCTCGAGGCTGACAATTGATGTCCAGTATTTGCAGTCGAGACTATTTAGCTCCTTTCCTTTCGTTTTGGATCACGGAGTGATTTCATTGGAGAACAGACCAACACAATGCTTGTTGTCTTTATCTACCTCATGATGAACCACCCAGAGATCCAACGACTCGGACGTACACAGGCGAAGATCGACAGCGTAGTCGGGGATCAACAATTGCCAGACTTTGAGGACAGGGCATTTGTGGAGGTAGCACCCAGTGCTGCCCATGGGTGCGCTCACTTTTCGAATAGGGGTTCAGGTTTCTGAATCTATTGTCATTTTCACCTTGGCAGCTCACTCCTCCCGGATCAGACCGGAGAACAGCCATCGAGCGACGTCCAAAGATGATATTCAATGTCACGTAGTAGTCGGACTGTCGAGCGTCCTGAGCTCCGTAATGTGTCCGAAGGAACAGTAATCCGAAAGTTATCCTCGCTGCTCGCGCCAATCGACCACCCGCCGTTTCTCGCCTTTGCCACCCTGGCCCGTCCTGGTTCATTGTCGCTACCTCATCCCTCCTGTCAATCCACACGGGCAGGCGGGTACATGCCCTCACCCTCACCCTCACCATCTCACCCCTCCCGCTCGCACGTCCTCGTTCGTTCGCCCTTGCCCTGGCCAACGTAGGCGACGACGACGACATGACGCCGCGAGGTGATGACGCGACGCAGCCAACGGCCTGGCAACACAGCGCAGCACACATGCCCTCCCCCTCTCTTTCTCATCCTCCCGCTGCACGACGTCACTCGGTCGCCCTTTCCCTGGCCAACGCAATGGCGAAAATGACAGGGATAACTTATTGGCGGGTGTACCCATACTCGTACTTCGTACCTATTGATGCAATTTACAAAGATAGTATTCATCTTGTGTAAAAATAACAGAACTGAGGCTGAGGCCCTTCAATTACCTTGCGCATTACAAGCAACACCCGACGGCGCTTCCCCAAGATTCGCCACTATTGTTGTTGCTAGTCAACCCACGTGCTCAGCCACAATTCCCGCGTTCTCGTCCTTGTCATCGGCAAGGAAAAAGCACCGTCTGGGATGGACAGAAGACTTGGTCACCGCCTGCGGAGAACATTTGCACAATTACTCAATACTTTCCCGCTAGCGAAATTTTCAGGTATATAAGGGCCATGGTATGGGCCCTCCGACTCAGAATCCTCAGAAATATCTCTTCGTTCTCCTCCTAGTAATCCTCATTTTCTGACGTTATGCCCAGCGAATCTCCAAACCAAGGTAACTCTGAATCGCCTACGAATGGAAACAAACGTCCCCATGCAAATGCGTTGGAATTGGGGCCCAGGAAGCGCCCGTACGTATCTTCTGCAGATCCCGTCACTAACCTCAATGCTTTGTTAGAACAACGCAAGACCCTCTTGTTCATCACGGGCGCCACTTCGGCCGTGTTGTGCACGCCTTCTGCAACGTCCAAACACTGATCACGAATGGCATCGCAATGCTTGGCGAGACTGACAGCGAAATCCTGGAGTCGTCTACCGCACAGTAAGTCCAATATCTATAGAACCTCCTCCTCATGCTTCGCGTTATGACCTTTCTGCTTCATCAGGGAACGGAAGGAGTTCTCAGCTTTCCGTGAGCTGTTCCGGATGGTACCAGGTTTAGAAGCTCGCATCATGGAGTCTTCTGAAGATGAAATCATACTTATTGCCGACCTCGTAAGTATACTCGCGGCGTTACCCAAGTCACCCGTCCCGTTGACATTCCGTTGATTTTATTTAGATTCAAAAGGGGTCTAATGGCGCAAGAGCCGATGATACCAAGGGCATGAAAAGCGCGATCATCGATTGGATCACGCCCAAAGGCCAGTCTCTGAATCCACACATACCGCGGAATGTGAAATCCGGTCGCGGCTTCAACCATGAGCGCACCGGTGCTCTTCTTTGCCCGGCAGGTCTGGATTGGGCCAATTCCGAGTGAGTGGCGAATATAACCTGGCAATGTCCCTCACCCGTTGCAGCATCAGGAACAAGCTGGTCACCGGCCAGATCCAGCCTGTTGGGGATCAATGGCCGGTGTTTCTGTACGCAAACTATACCTACGATGCGGAGGATCCATGGAACGGCTTACTTCGAAGCGGCCTCTTAGTTTCGGTACCGTCTAAGCCGCCCTTCGAGGACTCTGCAAACTCACTTTCTTTCAGGCGTACAAGCATGTATTTACCTCCCCCAGCTCCGTAGACCAAGAACCCAGGGCTACGAGATCTGGCAACGCACGAATTCATGGAATGCGAAGCGTCACAAAGGCTTCCATCGCCTACGTCGCGACCCAGGTAATATCCGATACCTTTCTCGGATGTTTGTATTAATCCATTGTTCATAGGCCCGTTTTGCACTAACTTCGGCTCAAGTATTCTCCCGTACTGATCACGTAACAGATTCTGAACGATTCTATAATACTGTTCTCGAGCTACTTGACGACGCCGAGGAAAAGGAAGAGGTTGATCAGCTGATTACCTGGTGGAACAGGTCGGTTTCGTGGAATTTTTTAGCATAGTCCACATCGAGTTCTGATATCGTCTCACAGGCAAATCTTTCCTCTATATGTTGATGCTGAACGCATGCCATCGAAGGATAGTGCCTTGGCACGGATCAGGCAAAAACGCGCCGAGTATAGAGCCCTTCACATTGGGGAATCGACGGCGTAGATAGTACTGCGAGGTCACGGTAGTGACTATCTACAGGTACGTATTGTTGTGCTTGCTGTCCGAAGCAATGTTCGCTACGGTGCCTGTCGCACATGATGTACACGCAAGTCGCGGTCTTAGGTGTACGTCGGTGAGGACAAGCCTCGAGAACAATGTCGAGTGGTTGACCGTTACCCTTGACCGTTGCCCTCTTTCATTCTCCACCTTGTTTTGATCTGTGCTCCCAACTGCCCAAATATGATGCTAATTACCTTTCAGGCGTCAAACATAGAACTGAACCGACGGGTTCAATATATACATGCTTCCACACTGTTCATATCATCATCATCATCTAGGGAATACCCTCCAGCCTAAGCTCGTCTCACCAATGCAACCTACATTTCGTGTTTTCTGGTTCAAATCAGGGTCAAGCTGGATGGGATTGAGATTTGCTGAATTCTGGTTAAGATGGTTTTCTTGCAATTCTATATTATTATGCAAGGTGTTATTGTTAGAGAGTCAACTTTAATAGTGAATTGATATGTCTGGGACTCGAGAGAAATGTGCAAAATTGGGACTGTTTATCTGCATAGTGAATACTACACCCTGTTTGATCAAATATATCATGCTATCAATTAAAGATACAAGGGAGAGATAGAGTTTGCTATGTTTATCTACCTGGGACTCATATGAACAATGTGTAGCACAGGCTACAGTCATAGGTAGAGTTTGCCATGTCTATCTATCTGGGACTCATATGAACATGTGTAGCATAGGCTACAGTGAGAGAGATAGTTTGCCATGTCTATCTATCTGGGACTCATATGAACATGTGCAGCACATGCTGTAGTGATAGGTAGAGTTTTCCATGTCTATCTATCTGGGACTCATATGAACATGTGTAGCACATGCTGTAGTGATAGGTAGAGTTTTCCATGTCTATCTATCTGGGACTCATATGAACATGTGTAGCACATGCTGCAGTGATAGGTAGAGCTTTCCATGTCTATCTACATGAGACTCATATGAACATGGATAGCACAGACTATAGTGATAGATAGAGTTTGCTATGTCTATCTACCTGGGACTCATATGAACATGGATAGCACAGACTACAGTGATAGATAGAGTTTGCTATGTCTATCTACCTGGGACTCATATGAACATGGATAGCACAGACTACAGTGATAGATAGAGTTTGCTATGTCTATCTACCTGGGACTCATATGAACATGGATAGCAAAGGCTGCAGTGATAGATGGAGTTCATCATGTCTGCCATGGATTTTAGGCTTGGTAGGCATGTTCATCTTCATAATTTGTAGATATATAAATATAGAGCCTCATCTGTCTTGATTTGTCTGATCACCAATGTGACAATTTATCTACATACAACAAGGTGATTGACTCTTTCCATGCATACCATGACCTCCTGCAGCTATATTCATACATCATTGATTCAATCATAATGATAAAAAAAGATACCATTGATACCAAATATAATGTTATATAAAACTATCTCAATATCCCATGGTTTTCCTGATGGACAATCACCATGCTCCTCTTGACGTATTCGACAGGCTTCAAGTTGTTTAATACGTCTACAGCAAGTGCACAACATTCCGTAGCCCGTTGCTTGTATTTTCCTCCAGGTAGCCAAGACGGAATAGTATGCACCACTAATCACACCAATATCAACATAATAATCAATATCGAAACAGAGTCGGGATATACAGAACGGAAATGCGAGTAACACAGCAGACCACTGCTCAGGTGTCAGCACCTTCACGAACAAACCAATAAGTTGTTCGACCTTTGTCACGAAAGGGTCGTCCTTGGGTGCAACTTCGTATCCATACGTCCGAGTCGCAGCCATAATAGTTGCTGCTACATAACTGAGCGTGTGCCGTCAAGCGACGCCGTCGCCCATAGACACAGAAAACGTACGTCCTGGTATGTTTTTCGTAATCCTTTGGCGATTCGAGCAAGTTCTGGACAAGCTGGCTGGCCTTGCTAATCGCTACTGGCCAATACTGAAGTACTGACTCGACGTGCCGTATCCTTGTTGAGAACGGTATTGAACAACTTCCGATGGCGAGCCTCCACGTGTCACCGTACGGAAGATTCTAGGCCCGAATTAAAGTCCATTCCAAACCTAGGTGTGCATGGTTCCTCGGTCTGCAACGATATAAAATAATTATGACTTGCATTTCGTTTGCTGGTATGTAAAGTCTGCCGGAGTATACGGTTGATCGTAGATCAAACAAGTCATGTGCGACTTTTACGCTATTGATGACGATGAAGTCCATGCCAAGTATGTTAACATACACTATGCCACCCGGGAGGCAAGGGAAGTCCATTTCTGACTCGGTGCTTCCGCCATGGCCCATATGTGGAGGGAGAATGCAGCGCAGAGAACAATACTGACATAGTACACATATGCAGATCCAGTGATATTTGCGAAGGAGAGTGTCATGCTGCACAACAACATAAGCGTTTGTACTTAGTAGAGCGATAGTGAACCGAGACAGTTCGGAGAGGGGATCTGTACTTTCCGTGAGATCGGTGCACGTCGGTGCTGCTCAGCAACCTTGTACATGACCAGCCGTTATAATAATGTGTTATCCGAGTGTGCCATTTTCGACGGATTTCTCACGTCGCCCTTCCGCTCGACTCACCTGCTGTGCATGTTTTAGATTGTGCCTCCCAATATCAGCTGTAGGTTCTACTAGTGCCGGCATCTGCCATAACTTTCATGTTTTGGTCTGTCGCATTGTCAATGGAAGTTTCCGAATGTGTGAAGGTCAGCCAAATTTCGCACAAACCCATCGCATACTTACGTTGAATGCCAATCCAAGAAGGTAGCTTATCCCGTCACTTTTCCCATTCCCATCTGGACAAGAAAATGCGAAAATAGCCAATGTAAAGGAGACCAACTTAAAGGACCAACAGTTCGAGACCAAGCACATACCATGAAAGCTCGCCATGATCGTGATGATGAACTTTGAAGAGAGAGAGTATCGAACGAAAAGATTCCGAGACGCCGTAACCACGCTCATCGGATCCCATCAATCTTTTTGATTTTATATTATTATTCCTCTTTCGACCTTGCCGTCCCGATAGGCCGTCAGAAGAAAGCCTACCATATCTACGTCTGAAGTTAGTCTAAGGCACAAAGAAAACAAACGATCAACCATGTTCGGGCCTCCAATTTCAACATGCCACTCACCCGCCGGTCCGCTAGGTTTGGCCATTTGGGGGAGGTGACTGATTGAAGTGACTCGGATGTCTCAGAAACTTGGTCGAGCCTATCACATCCCCTCGCTGTCAGCTAGGCTTGCTGAGTTGGGTGTGTCTAACTTATCGAAGCCGGCGCTCTTGCGCCAAGTCCCCGACTCCTGGGAATAACGAATTTCATAATAACACGCCAATGTGATTTATGTCAAATTTGTTATCTGCTAAGTTCCTTGTTAAACGGAAGTTGTTAGTACCTGTAATTCAACAACGCCGCACGGAACTTCTACTACATCACGCAGTAGCTACATAGCACTACGGCAGAGGCTCGGGGCGTCTAAAACGGCCGGCAGGAACGGCGGACCGAATGGGTCATGCCCATCTCGGGGCATTCGCACGAGAGGAGTTGTAGGGGGGCAGGAGCCCCCAGCTTAAGTACATTGACCTCCATAGAGTGCACGCACTCTGCAATAGGACACTAATTGAATCAAAAAAAAAAAAAAAAAAAAAAAAAAAAACGGAAGTTGAAGTTATGCCGCACTTGTCAAATACGACGTATCATAAGCGGGAATTTATTGTCTCGTGCCAGTGTAACATTGTTGGTTCCAGCAATGACTCCCGCCGGGGCCCGAGGCTCGCCTTGCTGTATCTAGCTGTCTACATTGCATATACTTTTCAATAGATTCATGTCTAAGTTCACGCGTGTGTCTCCCGGGCCGGTTCCAGACGTCCAAGTCCCAATGGAGCATAAAATGATAGATATAGGGGCACAACTTACAAAGTACAGGAAATTTTGTAACGTCACTACGTAAGCAAATCCATGAAAGTAGTACACTGAGAAGCGTCAGCAGATGCGAAGGGGAAAATACGTTGCTTTGACTAGTACAAACTACATACTGAAAAAGTTCGGAGACACAATCTGAGCACAGGGTGGCGCTTATGCGGCTTGTGAATTGATATCTGGTATTGGTGTAAGTAATGCGCAAATCTATCATGATAAATTTATGCAACCTACTATGTGCGAGTGCTGGTATTGGCAGTCAGAGCGGCGAGATACAAGTTAAGGAAGTGTGAGTAGGTTGGTCGACCAATGATCTCGATGATGTCGCTCGCATAGTCATCGAATTCCTGTTTCGCTGCTTCAAGCGTCTGTCTTGCGGTTTCCCTCTTCACCAGAGACTGGCACCAGCGGTTGATCATCTCCTGGTAATAGAGGGGTCGGTCCAGCGAAGCTAACTTCAAAAGTGAAAGTTGCAGACATCAGAACCAGAGGTATCGGTGCCAAATTAACAGAGCATACCGATTGGGTGTCCTCTGCTGACACACTAGTAT
The DNA here is from genome assembly GCA_038091415.1 of Leccinum variicolor. Lineage (NCBI taxonomy): Eukaryota > Fungi > Basidiomycota > Agaricomycetes > Boletales > Boletaceae > Leccinum > Leccinum variicolor. Next base: position 1,967 of record JBBPOK010000865.1, on the reverse strand, counting down.
GGTTTTCGGGAGTACGCTTTGGGAAACGCATCGACGAAGTTTGTGGAGTATCTTTAGGCAACAGGGCCTGAACCACGCGGGGAACAGAGCACTGCAGTTGCATGGGACAGCAGTATGGTGCCGGGGAGTTGTGGTGTGTTTGGATGCACATGGAATTGACAAACTTATCTTCAAGTTACGAAGTGGCAGAGAGGCTGCAGGAGAGGCAGGCGGCGGGAGTACCTAACATTCAGAGAGTTTGGCATACTTATTCAATTATGAACAAAATTAAGCACAGCTTTCTCTATCTGTACGTTTCATTGGCGATTGACAATGATCTCGGCCAGCCAGTTTGGGTACTTGGATTGATGCTGTGGCGGCACCTCATGGTTCTTGTGCTGGATTAAGCAGTCCGAGCCTTAACCGGCACCACAAATTTACGATGGTTCGGGACTTATTACTAAGTATACATGGGAATTGCGAGATTGGGCCACCGCATCTTAGTGACGCGGCTAACAGTTGTTAGCCTGCGGAACATATGGCAATCGTGTGATTTTTTCTTCTTCGCCGGACAAAAAGGGAAATTCACGCTAGCTGCCTCAGGGACGACGCCCAAGAAATCTGCCTTTTCTGCAGCCATGGTCGACAGAAAGATTAGCAATGTGACTCCGAGTCACATCAAGGAATGCGCACTGGACCTCTGGGGCCTTCAAGTTGGCTGGACTCTCGACGATATCCTTTAAGTTTCAAAGCGAAGTTGCTACCGATGCGGCGTCAGACCTTCGAACAGCATGGTACCGTTAGCCGACCGTCATCTTCCCTTCATTCAAATCGCCGTTCAGTTCTTGGCTGGACGGATCTCGTCGAAGGACACGAGATATTACTCCTAAAGCGTCTAACTGTAATAATCACCAATTTTCAGATCGCCGTTCTGGCCCATTCAGTCTCGGTTGGCCGGTTTAGGAACCTTATCGAGATACCTCATTGAATATGCTTCTTAAAAGTGACGTCTAACTTGTATTGATCGCCTCACATAGCCATCAACTAGTAATCACATCGCGGCCTATTACCTGTAAGATAGCCAGCATCTAGTTGTCATCACGGCCTATTACCTGTACCGCCTGGTTTGGGAAAAATATGTGAGTTCAGAACCCTCAATATTCTTCCCAAACCGTCTCGCCCAGATTTTTGACGAAGCTTCATTAGCGCTCCGTTTCCAGGCCGGTGAGTATTGCTCTTTTCCCCCCGTCTGACCACTGACATGGCCGACTCGGACCCCCTCTCAACGACACCGTTCGACAGTGTGTTGCCCACGGACGACAGGGTAATCACTTACCTTGCTGGTAGTTTGGATGGGTTCCACTCGCGCTCCACCGCTCGGCAGTCGGACAACACGGGGTTTAGTATCTTTGCACAATCTTTCCATCCGTTAGGCTCTAGATTCCCACCTATCCCTCCCTCTCAGCCTTCCCAGCCTCATGGCTCCCAGGGGAATATCCTCGCCGACATATTCACTCCGCACTACGAAGTCACGGAGCCCCCTGTCGTCGGGATCGAACCCGGTGACACACAAGCTTCCGATCCTTTAAGCTTTCAATCCCCTCCTACCTCTACCCCTTACCCTCCTCCGCTGCACGCCGCGGAAGGGAGTAACCTCGCCGAATTGTTCGTGCGCCACTTCGAGGTCGATTTTCTCCCTGAGGTCCCCTCGCCACCCAATTCGCAACCTCCTGTTGGGACCACACCCGGCAATAACGCAGCAGGCGGTAACGTACCCGGTGGTAACGGACCAGGACCCGGACCCGGGAATGGAAACAACACCAACGAATTACAACGCTCGTTGGATGACGCGATCGCGTTCGTCCACGGACGACAAAGTAAGTCTCATTTTTCTAACTCCATAAATTATGCTAACTACACAATTAACAGTCCCATTCCTGCGTGCTCTCAACACGGAAGCCTGTCCTAACTGGAAACAACTATCCGGC
>JBBPOK010000864.1:0-10092 GCA_038091415.1 Leccinum variicolor | reverse complement strand
TTAAAAGGGTATTAAGCTCCCATCCGGCGTGCAAGTTCCTTCACCTGGAAGATGAGAGATTGGCGAAACTTGATAAAGACATTAACGAAGTGAGGAGTCCGAGTCGGAGGATCATAGCATCAGGAAATTGGGGAGATGATGATATATCCAGATACAAATTGCAATTGAATCCCAGCAGGATAGAAATAGAACAATAGTTGATCAGCAATTATAAGTTCATCTTCATTCTGAACATAGAGTAACACTGAGATGCCAGAGTATGCCTTGATGATGGTATCCAGATCAGCCATGGGGGACATGGTAGATATTGATCATCAAGGTGCAATATACCTTCTTAATGCCAATCTATTGATCAGAACATATATGTGTGATATTATTAGGTCAGACTCTGATCAATAGTTATAATCCAAACATCATCAAGAGCATGTAGTGACAATAGAATGCCTAGAGGATATCTGGCTGATGATTTTAAAATCAGCCTGGAAGGACATGGCAAAATGTGACCATCAAGTTGCAATTGACCTTCTTAATGTCAATCTATTGATCAGAACATATATGTGTGATAATATTAGGTCAGACTCTGATCAATAGTTATAATCCAAACATCATCAAGAGCATGTAGTGACAATAGAATGCCTAGAGGATATCTGGCTGATGATTTTAAAATCAGCCTGGAAGGACATGGCAAGATGTGACCATCAAGTTGCAATTGACCTTCTTAATGTCAATCTATTGATCAGAACATATATGTGTGATAATATTAGGTCAGACTCTGATCAATAGTTATAATCCAAACATCATCAAGAGCATGTAGTGACAATAGAATGCCTAGAGGATATCTGGCTGATGATTTTAAAATCAGCCTGGAAGGACATGGCAAGATGTGACCATCAAGTTGCAATTGAACTTCTTAATGTCAATCCATAGATCAGAACAAATATGGGTGATAATATTAGGTCAGACTCTGATCAATAATTATAATCAAATCTCCCAGGTTGGCAGCAGCAAGTGAAGGATATGAACAAACAGTGGAAGAAATACATACCAAAGAAAATGTTATCTCAGTGCTGGGGTACTTGATCAATAGTTATCATTTCTTTAGCATGATTGGTTTATCATGATCAATAGATAGCATCCTGATCTTCAAACTATCAGAATAGTACCAACAAATGTATGGCTGCTATCATGAGGTCAATGCATGATCAAAGAATATCAGTAGTTGCAAGGAGTACTATGGTACTAGTTAACTACTATCAAATTAATACCAATTCTTTAGCATGATTACATCTACATGGTTGAGAGATTAATCCTGATGCTACATTATCAGAGGGTTGCACACAAATGCAAAGCTGCTATCATAATATAAATGCAAGATCCAGGAATATAAACAACTGCAAGGGGGTACAGTAGAATGGTAAAGATATGATCATCCTACTTGCTGTTGCCAACCTGGCAATCACTGATATTCTCTGATCCATCACAGCTTGCTTATACATATTGTAAGATCCATATGGCCATGTCAATTCCTTGATTGGCAGTAACATGAACTTATCAAGAAATCAGTAAGGTGATGATATAACCAGACATAGAAAAGTAAAGCTGAAAGCACCTTATCAGCCTCCTATCAACATTTGATTAAAGCTGGGAGCAAATGTGGTAGGATGATCTTATGCCGGTCATACTGTTTTTGTTTGGTAATGTCATATTATCATTTCTCGGAATAATACAATGGGTGCTAAAACTGCACAACAAGTTCAGGCTATACCATACACAGGTCATCAACTGGAGTTCAAGGTTGCACCAATTAATTGGTTCAGACACAAATACTTGTAGTATGGACGACTGCTAGGAGCACTACAGTATCCAACCTCAATATAGACCCCTTCAGCCTTCAGGTCCACTGTGCCTCTGAAGAGATTCAATTATAGGCAATAACAAATGAAAGGCCGATATTGCTTAGCAGCAAAGGCTGCTTAGGATGATGGTTTGGGGTGAGCTGCATCACCCTTGACATGGGGTCCATGGAACCCCAATTCGAAGCGAGATTGTTTGCATCATCATCATCTGATTCAGAATCAGAATCAGACACATAATAACCGTAGATGAGCACTGAGCCACACCAGTTCTTCTTCGGGACCTCGACATCCCCGAAGCGCTTGCAGCAAAAGAAGAGCAAGTGGCCGATGACATTCAATACTGAAAGCATGGGCCACAGCCTCGATACAAACTCGTCCAGGTCATTGATATCCCCAAAGCGACCGTATCGGGTCGAGAGCAAGAGTCCAAGTGCACTTGACAACTCAAAAGGCCTTTTAGGATGATAGTCATCGGGCATGAGCCACAGCACATCCTCCCAGTCATGCCTCAATATGATGGACTTCTCTTAGTAAGCAGCATCGCCGAAGCGGTCATGAGGAACAGAAAGCGAGCGGCTGAGGTTCTTTGACCACCCAGATCATCATCACAGATGAATCTCACTATATCCATAGTAGTTCTCCTAGTCTACAGCATTTTCAAAGCACTCGTAGCGTACTGAGAGTGAGTGGGCGAGGGTGCACAGCAGGTTGGGCCTGACTGGAGCCGCACCGTGCCGTCCTACGTTGATATGGACTTCTCTGGGTCAACAACATATCCCAAGCACTTGTACCGAATCGACAGCAAGAGGCTGAGGTTTTTTGATGTTGAACTCTGTAAGCTAGTCCGTATGTCCATCGGGGTATGTCCGTCAGGTAGGAGTTGCGCCACGTCCTCATGCATCGATACGGACTTCGCCAACTTGAACTCAGCAACCTTTCCGAAGCGATGATAACTGTAGCTGAAATTGTGTAACATGGTTAGTTTGTGTGGATGATCATCGCATTGAGCCGCACCACATCCAAGGTAGTTTAGTTCCCCGGGCTCCGAGTTGCCTGGTTCCCCATTAGGTATAGCTTGCATCAGATCTGCTTGCGTTGATAATGGCTTTCTTTCTTAAGCTCCGAGATTGTGTCGAGTCCAAGTCCCTTATTTGCTGAATCATGAAGGCTCTGACAATGACTGTGATAAACAAACCGCAATGTTGCCTTCAACAGTGTGCCCATCTACAAAGAGGAAATTGAGTTATGCATCATACTTCCATTATAATCGCTCCCACCATTCAAATCTTCGGCTTGGCCTCTACATCTTTCTCGATTGTCTTCAAATTTCCGCCGTCAACCAAGATTTCACCACACTGCCAAGTACGAGGACCGTTGCATGATAATCGTAGTGACTACCCATCGAGGGTAGAGCGGTGAGAGCGATGGCAGGGAGGGTGGGAGAACTGGCCAAGGGAATCGAGAGGGAAAGTGAGTGTATGCGTTGAGGGGGGTGAATGTATGCGCTGACCGAGTGCAGTATTTGTGATACTCAAATGGGAAATGGACGCGATAGAAGTGGACGGATTTGGGGTGGAAGTGTTGATGCGGGAGATGGAAGACTTGATAGTGGAAAACAAATTGAAGAACGAGAGTGGTCCGATCGGGAGTGCTTGGGTGAGGACAGTCGTGGATCGATCGCGCGCACGTTTTCCCTGTCTTTGTAAGCAAATGCGGATCCCGTGCGGAAGACGCGTGACGTCTTATCGAGATCTTGTAGTATATATTATGTCCTCATCTAAGCTAATAGTGAACATGGCGAGGGCGGCATCGAAGGGTAAAGGAGCGGGGCTGGTCTCTTCTTCAGGTGAAAGCGGAGTAATCGGAGAGTAGGTGGTGCTTTCCTCGGCATCCGTGACGTCGGTATTCGAGAGTTCTGTTTCAAACTCGAGGAAACATTGAGAACCCGTGAAAGCAAAATCTCAGCCTTGGTCTCTGACGACGACATGTAGAAGGTCTTGGCATGTTCCGGTATCCCAATGGTGGGGCGGCGTTGAGAATCACAGAGGCGTGAGACGATGAGCGCAAATAGATCCCGTGGTTTTGATGGCGGGAATGGTGTGGGAGAATGGGAGTCGGTGGTGGTGGCTTCGGGGCCAGCAACGAAGATGACTGGGCATACAAGATAGGAGTTCAACGTTCGATGTTCAACGCGATCTGTGGTGATCGATGGTGGGAACCACATAGTATGGTCTGCTCATGTGACTCGGACCTGCTTGACTCAGACGTCAGGTGAACACACGCCGAACTCTACGCTTGAATCGCCCTCGCCGACCGCACCAGCAATACCCCCTGGCGTTCTACACAGCCAATGCCACCTTTTCAGCGATTGACATGCGTGAACCTGCGGGATTGTCGTCCGAACGAAAGAGGTGTGTCAATCAACCTGTGCGAAGGTCGAGTGGTCTTGGGATAGAATGCACGCATTGAAGAAGTCAAAGACCGCAAAGATAATGTGCGTCTTCGTAACGCTGGCGTGTAATTTGGATGACCGGCAACGAACGGACGCAATTTCGCGATATTTCTTCATTGCGGGAATGGTGGAGAAGGAACCACAGTTCCCCAGAAAGGTCGGCAGTGGCAGCCAGCGCGGCACCCTTTGCACGAAGTTTCAGAACGAAGATCATGGGGATATATCCAAACGGCAGCCATCCAATCTACACGAATGCATCAGAAATGCATCTCGAAGACACAACGAGGACGATTGCTGACCCATGTGAAGCAAGCTTCATAAACAAAGATCAGGAAAAAAAGTGCTGATGCTCGCTCGCCGAGGGTGTGTTGAGTTTGACACAGATAGCTTGCAGTATAAGAATGAGACATCGCCATATGCCATGAAAATCCAGAGTTTGCGACGACCGCTGTGATCGATAGTGTACCACTATTGTATACGGTACAACGTGTCAGGCGGGAAAAGCAATACAGTTGTACATGCACTCACAGAAACGAACGAGGTAACCGAGAAAGAGAGAGCGCTCCTGCCACTGGCAGTCTTGTTGGAACTGAGGTTGGTGCGTATTAAGTGATGATATCGATGGACCTGTCGAGTCAGTTTGAACGTTGTAGGAATATTAATGATTGGGTTTAATTACTTGGACGCGGACATACTCGTCATCTATTGCATGAATTGAATACCGAGCCTGAGAGCGAGGTAGAAACGTTTGTTTCCACGAATGCCATGGTCTGTATAGAGGCTCAAGGAAGTGCTTTCTCCTTGAACTCGATGAAAATTGCATCTAGGACGATCAAGCAAACCTCGTAACTTTGCAAAAGTGGCAGTGCCCTCCCTGGTCCGGCGTGGGGTCATGCTGTATGAACGAACGCGGTGTTTCTGGGAAGCCACAGCGATAGCGATGACATAGGCGATAAAGATATACTGGAAAAGAAGGGGAAAGCACCACCGAGCCAAGCTGCGGTGGAAATAAAAACCAAGCACGACGCCATTAGGAAGGAGGGTGACACCGTGACTGCGACGGCTGTCACACGATGTTAGGCTCCGAGTCATCGCGAGGGCGCGTCATATGGTTACCAGGCGGACTCGGAGTACGCAGCGGCCCGGGCGTGCCAAGTACTACTAGTAGCCGTATCACTGGCACTGGCGGGCAGCAGAAACAATGTAGTATTCCTCCAGGACTCCACTGATCTGCAATGGCTACTATGGCTGCGATGAATCTACAACTTGAATGGTGTGCGATGGCCCGCTAGAATGTGTAGTAGTCTGAGCCGAACTCGTCAACATCGTCTGAACAAACCGAGCCACCATCCAATTCCGACAACTGACTACCGCCGTCGTTCGAGTCATCATCCAAATCGTCTTCCAAGTCCTCGTCTTCTGCTTCTTCAACATCAATCGTTCTCATAGGGCCACCCACATCATTGCGATTCAAACGAATATCAAGAGCCTGAGGTTGCCTTGTGTGTTCCACTAATTTGAAGCTACTACCGGCCGGAATGGTGTTATCAGTGGCGGGGCTTGGGTTACTTGTTGCTTGAGTTGCAGCTTCAGCCGCTGTAAGTTGCCCCGAAACAGGCAGATCCGAATCATTCTCGCCATCTTCAGTGGGACCTTCGACATGTGCATATACATGCCCAATTCCAAGACCCCAATGATACCGCATGACCATGTCACGGTCAACAAATCTAAGGGGGAAACGACTTTCTGAGCACCGAAAAGATATGAAACATATGTTCTTACCGATTAATGTAATAGCGTTTCCAGTCTTCTGAGTCGCGAGCAAGCTGAGACATTGCAATGCCATCTGAATGCAACTTTCCGCCTTCAAACGCAGGTATGAGATGACAGCATCGGAGTATATCAGTAGGGTCCACAAAACCAAAGGCATTACTGGAGGCCATCGGGACAAAGCGAACCATGTCGAGGGTAAGATGCTCCCATCCTGACGGTTGATCGAGCACCTCGAACCAACGGACCCATAGAAACTCGATGCGCCGTGCCTGGTAGTCTCTAGAACTAGGTCCGGTGTATATGATATTGGCATGATAAATACCCAGAACTCGCGCGTAGCAGAAGGGATGTGATTCGGGACCATTAGCCCGTGATAATAACATAATATCACAGTGGTCTGTTTTTGGGTTCACTGTTTCCGTTTCGCGCTTGAGGTCATATGCGGTGTAATTGAGGCGGAGTAAGGAATGTCGATACATTCGGTTTCCCTTGAATATTACATTGTTTGACTCGTGAAGTAGGGATTGTTCATCCGAAACTCGGAAACCTGCAGCTGAGGCTGAGGTCTGGGAGGTATCAATCTGAGGTCCTGAAGCATCTGCTTTTTCCCGAGCTGCATGGATTTCTGATATTCGGGGCAGGAGGTGGACTTTCAACCTCAGTAAGAAATCCTGAAGTATCCTTCAATGAATAGTTATCAAGAGAGGGGTTCTACACGCACTTTTGCTGCTGGATCGTTCAGATTAGCTTGCACAAACCTAGTGAGATCTTCTGGAAAGTTTTGAGATACGCCAATGGTATGATGTTTCTCGGGTGTGTTTGGGACTGGGTCGTCTGCCGTCAGAGCATCTCTCTGTGCACGGATGCGGCGGATGCGAACTTGCCGGCGCTCGATTGATGCTAGTTGTGCGGTGTATGCTTTGCGGCTCGTTCTTTGAAACCGGCTTTTGCTGGTACGGTGCTCCTGTTCCCCCTAACAAAAAACAACAAGAGTGAGTAGAGAAGCATCAGTAATACATGCAGCGCAGCATAACGTACAGGTTGTGTCGAATACGAATCCGTAGTCCCAAACATCCTTATCTGCACAGCATAATCCCCAAGAGCGTGGAGCTTGTAGGTGCTGAGATTTAGAGCCTTCGGACGACGACCATCGATAGGTGTAACATGCTGCAAAAGACTAGCAACACTTGCATTTTCACGAGCTGTGCGTCTCCTGCGGCAATCTGCTTCACGAGGTAGTTCTCTGGTCGCAAAAGCAGGACATGTATCATTTGCGAACTTCCGGAGACGGTCGCCAAGTCCTTTTGTCGTGATCTCCAAGAGGTCAAGAGTTTCGTCAGTATGTACGCGTAATTTGGCGAGCCCGTGCCAATGTCCGAGCAAAAAGAGTAATTTGAGAACTTCAGAGTTGTGCGGCTCAGGCAACAGTCCCGCAAAAACAGGAATTGCGCACTGAAATAATTAAATTGAGATGAGCGTGGCAGGAGAAGCAACAAACCTGAAGTATATCTTCAAAATCTCAGGCAGCTGCCCGTTTCAACTCGGAGATATTTCGCCGAAAACGCCGGATAGTGTCGCGGCCAAACGTAGGTAATTGACGATAGCTGCAGACTGCGTCAGCTCGATAGCCAATAGTAGCAATAAAATAACATTTACCGGTGATCAAGCTCAGACAACACATCCCCTTTCAAGCTGTCTATCATCCGAAGGAGATGGATGAAGACGGCCTTCCACACGCCGAGCTCAAACTCATGCAAGAGATCAACGACCAGCATGAAAAAAAAGTCAAAGCCGGTCTCGCCAAGCCTGTCCGAAAATGCGTTCTGCCATCAGAGTAAATGACGATTTTCTAAACTTGATGCCAGTCTCATAGTAGATGTTACATACTGTAGTTGGAACCATTGATTCGTCTTTGAGAAGCGCTTCGACTTGGAGGGTATTGACTACATAATGCTGGTCATAGATCAATTGCCGAGCAGAAGCAACTTTCTCGCGTCTTTCTTCCGTATCCCGCCGGGCCAAGACCTGACGCTGCAGCATGTCTCTCTCAGTGGCCAAGTTACTGATTTGATCCTTTGGGATAAGACACCTGGGGCACGGGCAGGCACCGAGGTTGCGAACATTTGCAATCAGTACCCTGTCAGGCAGTTATCTAGATCAGTTAAAGGAAAACTGTGATGGAAATATGAACAGACTTCTCGGGATAGTCGGCCGAATATGTGAATATTCTTGGAAATAAACGCCGTTCGATACCATCACAACACATGAGCACGATCCCATGTTTGTAAGCCTCAAGAAAGTCTTCATCAAGCAGATCTCGCCACTGAGCATGGAATAGCTCTCGGTGGCAATGCGTGAAGAAGGGGTCGCTCGGAGGTTTATTATTTCCGCAATGTTCCGTGGCGAAATCCTTGAAGCTATCCGGCAACTAGAGGGTGGGGCATAAATATTTCTGGATCACCGCCCAACATTAAGAATGACCTCACGGTTTGAAAATAAGCCGCATGGGCACAAAGGTGGGCTGATGGACAGCATCGGCTATACTTGGACACATTTCCAAAGAAAAGATACAAGGGCCAGAGTTTTGCATCGCTGAATGACGTCAGCTGAGTCGCGTCTGACCAAAACATGAGCGCGACTATGCGACGTGGTAGATTGCAACCGGGTTCGGGAGGTGAATCTTGCAAAGCGCAGTGTGAATCAAGAAAAGCTTGGGATGTGAACAACTCTCCGTACACGCCAATATCATGGGCCCTATGAGGAGGGTGCCAGCGTAATCTGTATGGTTCATAGTGAAAGAGTCGGTGGTGCATTGGATCGGAGACCCTTTCACGAATAATCGATACAAGAGAGCGGCGATAGAAGTCGGTGACCGTATAGTTCATTGGTCCGGGATGAAGAGATCGTCGAGGAAATGGGACCGAGATGGTCACTGGTGAGCTTTTCCAGCCGGAATTCTCATCCAGCCACTCTTCTGAGTCGGCGTCATCTGGGGTAGCCAAGTTGCCTAATTCACGGTCAATTGCCGTCCATGGGGTATCCCGTACGTCTTCCGACCGAAACTCTGAGCTCCCAACAATATCAATAAGGTTCTTGAAGGCAGCCTTGGATTTTTGTAAACCTTGATTCCAATACCAATCACCAAGGCAGAACGAATTCTTGTTTGGATATGGCTGAAAGGGATTATTGTCATTTACTGGCATTCCATTTGACTGAGGAGGGACCTCGCTAGATTGATCTTCGGGATCATGACTGGGAAGAGTCCTTTCATCAAATAAGCGAAAGAGACCGAACGAGTTCATCTGAGTCTTGAATTCTGCGGGTGGTCTCGATAATGTGCTCGCTGGTTCTGTTACTAGAAGAGCAGGACGGATGGAGGCAGGACATGGGTGGGCCATCCGCGACTCGGAGGTTACAGATGGAGGGGGCAAGGGCATGAGTGGCTCTGGGAGCATGTCCCTGAAGCGTGCAGGGAGCTTTCGGTTCATTCGACGAGCTCTTCGCTGTGACAATGGTAACGAAGGGTCTTCCTGTAAAGCTGACTGGGGAGTATCACGATGATGGACCTGAAATAGATACCATTAATAAGAGAAGCTCGGAATAATAGAGAAGTAATACCTGTTTGGCCGGAAAGTTCGCTTCACTTGGACCGCACCGAGATGGCCCACCACTGGCGGTGGTCGGGTCCTCTGTTTCTTGCAACGGAACATCGCAATGTTCAAGATATTGCTCCGATTCTGGGACAATGCGTCGCTTCTTGCTCTGGTAAACTTCTTTGGCCCGAATTAACGCGCTAGAAAGGCGTTTCCTGCCTTTCTGACAGGTTTTGTGGTGTCTTGTGAAAGCTCCAGCATCACTGAAGGAACGACCACAGATGCATACTTCATCAGCAAATGGCCTGATTTGGCACAGACATCACAGATGCCACAGACTTTCCACAGCTCATACAGACTTACCACAGCTAGTACAGATTTCCCACAGCTAGTACTGATTGCACAGCTATCACAGCCA
>JBBPOK010000863.1:0-10158 GCA_038091415.1 Leccinum variicolor | reverse complement strand
GTACCGTTCGACTTGGAAGTGGCGGCGGCGGTCTCGACAGCGGATTTCAGTGTTGATTCGTTCAAGGATGATGGGAACGTGCGTGGGAATGAAGCGGAAAGGGATACGGAGCGGGGGAGTACGTACCGAGTAAACCAAAGATAAGTCTGGCCTCGAGATGGGAGGGGAAGAGGAGGGTGAGGAAGTGAATGTGGGTGATCTGGAAATGAATGGAGTTAGTGAGTGAGTGAGTGAAGATGGGTGAGACGAAACCTGGACGATGGCGGATGCGGTTGCGTTCATGACGACCCATGTAGCGCTTTGGGCAGGGGTCCACGGGGTCTGGTAGGCGACGAGGTGTTCGACGGAGGTGTTCGAGTACTTTGCGGCGGGGCATACTTACTGCGAGATAGCTGAGTATGTACGGCCAGTGTTGGCTCTGCTGTACGGTGACTGAAAAAATGACATAGAGAGTTGCGATGAGGGATACGAGGAGAGCTGTGACGCCTGTGAGCTGGAGGACGTAGTTTGTACGGGCGATGTGGGGAAGTGATGATAAGGAGCGGTGAAGAGAAGATGCAAGAAGAGGACGAGTGCGAGTGTGAGTGCGACGCCTGTGAGGAGGATTTGAACTGGAAGAGACTGAGCGAACGGCGGTCGATATCTCAGAATTAGATCGTCTGGAAAAGTTTCGTTGGACTGTGCCATCGCGGATGCACAAGAGAACACGACGACGAGCAAGAATTTCAAGATCATCTTGGCGACTTGTTAAACATGTTAAAACTATTTACAGGTCAACGTAGTAGAGTCCCATCCCACACCCTCCCAGTCGATTTCGTACGGCGATGCCTTTCCAGTCAAGTACTGAGTGTCCGTCCACGACGATAGCACACTGCTTTACACCTCATTCAAGTATGCCCCGTGCCCCAGTGTCAAATCGTGCATCCTCTGCGTCCACGATTTAACTTGGTCAACTATGCCCTCGACCTCAGCAGGCGTCGCAGTTTCATTCCAATTATACCAGCACACCGGGTGCACAACCGCAGTTCGCCACGCAGGATTCACCCCAACCGAATCAGCTTCAAACTGGTTCACTTTTCCTCCAGCGACCGTACTGCATGGCATCATCGTCAGTAAACATCAGGTAACACGGCGACGAAACTCGCCTGATCTCTGCGTTACGCTCGATGAGCAACTGCGCAATTTCCGTACCATTGGCTTCAATCACACCCGGCGTGAGCAGCCGAGACACAGCCAGCACGTTTCCAACTGCATCTTCTCCTGCAGCCAATAATTCACTGAGTGCTTCGAACCACGTAGGATAGAATGTCGTCGTGCTTGTAGACACCACCCCACTGTCTTCGGGATTCACGATGCGCATCTCGCCCCAAGGGATGGACGCACCAAGCTCTAAAAAATCGTAGGCGGGAGGATCTTCCATCAGGTCAACCTTATCATAGATGAATTCAGCGCTGGGAATACATTGAGTTGGTGACACCACGATATAGACCAGAAACTTACAACATCTCCGTCATGCCGAAGCCGGGGACATGATGAACTTATTGCCCGTACATGCTAGACCGACGCCGACCAAGCCACGCAGTAGGAGAGAGAAGCAAGAGACAAAGGGGCGTGTGCACATTGTCTAAGAGGGATCCTTTGCAGCAGCAGTGAGGAGATCGTAGCCAGAATATTGAGAGCCTGCCAGAGAGAGAACATCTATGAAAGTCTCTGGGACGGTTCTCTCTAGGTCGGACCCTTGTTGTCAGGAATAGAATCCTCTACTAATGTGCCCCAGCTATCAACACCAGCGCCATCACCGAGGATGGGTCTAGCAGCAGCCTTCTTAGCTTCTGCACGCTTGAGAGCAATGGCTTCTTTGATGTTGAGAGGTACCTTGGGAACTGGAATATCTTCTTCAAGCTCTCGTCAATCCTTGGGTGGCAAGTTTAACTGCGGGTTTAACGATTAGATAGCAGGTCTACTATCAGTGCAAGGAGACTCACTAGGCCCAGGATTGTAGCCGGTCCTTGACGCGATAAACAGAACATGGGCGTCGCGCACGGGAGCGCGGACTTGCGCCAACGGCGAGGACGGGAGAGTGCACAGAAACGCCGGGGTTGAATGAGAGAATGCCGAATCGCGACAACGGAGGGTGCGAAGGTAGCACACACATAGTACAATCGACGGCACGAGCTGAAGAAGACAGTCAGCACACCTCCGAGTCACAGGACATCTGAGTCGGAGACGCACCTATAGTACCATGATACAAACTCCCTGTACCACCCGACAAGCGTGCGCTATGATAGAACGAAAAGGGTCGAGCTCGAGGGGGAGTGGATAAGTCATACGAACCAAGGCGTCGGGCTTACCATCGATGACGAGGACGCCAGGAACAAGCCTGAGAAGCGGAAGAACTTGAACGTATTCTATCGTCAGTACGAACGCTTGCAGGGGAGAGGCAGAAAGCTCGAGACAAATCGGAGTCCAGACCGGACAGTAACATAAGAGTCGCGAGAAAAGAAACGAATGCAAGACAAGTTCAAGTTTGCATCGACCAGCTCTATTCGACAGTACGTGTTGGCCTTCCGACCCGCGGTGTGACCCGTGCGGAACTCTAGAACTTGGGTGGTTCAACGAGAACGTGAAGATAAGATACGCGTGCGGACAACCAATCGAGCGACATTGATTTTGATCACGACGATACAGACATTCTAACATATCAAACGGATACATTAGTGAAATGATGTGCGATACGGAGCCAGGTGTCGAGTCCATTTCTCAAACCGATGGCATCATTCGACGCGACTGTGCCATCCCAGATGTTCCGCAAGACACCGTAGATACGACTTCTTTCGTTTCGGAAGTCGGTAATGAATCCCGAACGTATGCCTTGAGGGGCCCAGGTGGTGTTAAGACACTGTTTGATTTCGATCGCGAGCTGAATAGTTTAATTAGTTAAGTGCGAATGCGACTAACTCAAATACGTACCACGGCCAGAACGAATGAAATCGATTCGATCGTGACCGGAACATCGTCAGTGAGCATGTAAGGAGCGTACTCTTGCGGGTAGACAATGGCGAACGAGCCGACCGACGACGTTGTCCGCAAAGCGTGACGGATAACATTGTACGTTCCTGCATCGGCAAACCACGTGGACTTGCCAATGCAAGCGTTAGTACAATGAATAGAGATTGAAAAATTGAACGTACCGCGCGCCCGGACGTATCATCCACGGATACGTGCCAGTGACTATAGCCCCACTGGTCATTCCAATCGACGAGCGATCGATAGCGAGCATCGTCCAACAGATGGCCGGTGTGGTTGATGATAGCGAAAGGGGGATATGAATGGAGGGAATACGCAGGCGCGGGTCGAAGGATTTGGCTCATCGCCACGCGAACGTGGTTGAACGTGACCGTGGGCACGTCAAGAAGTTGACGTGTCATGAGGTCCTTGAACATAGGGTCCGCGAGAACGGGCTGAAACGAATCCAGCTGGCGATGGATTCGGATTTTCTCAGTCACTAGTAGTAGAATTATGTAAAAACGTAAGGCAAAAATGAGATCGTTTGAAGGCATTTACATCCGATTGGGACCCAAGCCAGGTCGTTGTAGCGCATGCGGCGCCAATCGAGAGTGTCGTTTATCGCCCTGAGGGCGTCTTCCTTTGTAATGTTCATATCCGGGGAGACTTGACCCGATAAGAGCATATATCCCACTCGAACTACCGAGTCCTTCAATACCGACCACCACTCCGGGGCTTGTCGATGAAGTATGACATCGAAACGTTCTGTGAACAAGTTAGTAAGTAAATAAATATAAGATGGAGAAAAACGGCGCAACTTACGGTCGATGGTGAAGACCGAGAGCGGAAGATTATCCAAATCTAAGTTGGAATCGTACATCGCCGAGTTGCGAATCATCGGCGCTGGCAGGTAGGAATTTCCGTGGTTCGGAGACGACGTGTTCGAAGAATGACCCGAATAATTGCTGTGTTGACTTATGCTGCGCATAGAGAATCGCGATGGTTGGTACGGGCAAGGGTATGCGAGTGTTCTTGCGCGCGAGCGATCGCCCTTTATTGATCACAGCCACAGCTCAAAACTGAATCGGTAGATCGATCTGAGATCTCGGAAGTCCTTATTTGGCCAACAGGTCATGCCGCACGGTACGCCGTCGCTATCGACGTCTCCGTCGCTTCTCTCACCTAAACATACCGTCGCCCCGCTCAGGGCCGGGCACTCTCTCGTTGTTGCTCGTACTTGCTCTCTACCGCCCTCATTCACGCACTCCGTCCTCACTCATGACGCACACGTAGTACCCCACCCGGCGCGCCCCCCCTCGTCCTCACCACTCGTCCATCGTCGCTCCCTTCGGCACATTCATTTGGCTATCTGTAGGTACATGGGTCATCAATGCAAACTTATAAATTTTACATTATACAAGTTTTTGGTTTACATGCGAACGTCCGGCTTCAGCCATGCTAACAACTTGGAGCATCGAAGAGAAGAAGGTGGGTACGTCGGCACGGAAGAGCAGATTCCGTCAGAGGAACTGCGTAAACTACGAGGACGAACGGTCAAAATATTTGGACCACAGGATATGAATATAGTATCTTGACGCCTGGACTCGAAGCCCAGTGCGTACCAAGAGTTTCAGAACTCGAGCAAAAGGAGGAACAGAAGACAAGGCACTCACCCTCTGGTGGGCCCTTTGATTGGCATTTCTGTGTCCGACGACGACGTACTTGAACGATAGATATGGCGTTAGCGAGTATGGAGAACTGGCCGACATGACGCTGTTAAAAGGAGTTCAAGGTTTCGATCCGCACGTTTCGCGTACAGACACATGCAAGGTAAATTTCCCCCGGTCAGAGTTTGCCTGAACTTAGCTCGCGATGGTGGGACGGGTGAGGACGAAGATGAGAGGTGCTTACCGTCGTCGTCTGTCATCGACGTCCGTGTCGACGCGTCGATGCGTCGTCACACTGGGTTGTTGTGCAAACGAGGGAGGAGGAGAGGGCGACGCGTCTCACCTGCGTCGTCGTATGGGTGAAGGAGGAGGGTGAGGAAGGTGAGGACGAGGACAACGCGTGCTCACCTGCGTCGTCGTGTCTGCGTGTCGTCGCATCATCGCGCTGTGTCACTGCGCAAGGATGAGGGATGGGTGTGAGGGCGACGGCTCACCGTGGTCACTTGAATAGTGAGTACTTATTGGTCTCGTCGGTCCCAAGAAAACGTCCGCTATTAGTCAACGGATACTGTATACATTCCGAGTCCCTGACTCCCCGCCGATACGTTCTTAGCTCACTTGGATTTTGCCCTTCACATATCGTATCTATCAAGATCCTACGCGCGACTCGTAGTTAACACTCTCACAGGAGGTTGGTTGAGGGCATTTGAGGGTGTTGACGCTCTTGTTCTGATCAGGTCGAAGAAACAGCTGAGAATTCAGTACCTCACGGATATCGGATAGTTGGGAACGTACAAGTCTTCCCCGAATCACTTAGGGATGGCTCGGAACAGCGTGCCACTAGATCCACATGTGACCAGATTGCTGGCAGTGATACCTTCTCGTTGAGCGTTTTGATCGTCACCTCTTGTTCGCTGATATGTTTCGCTTAGTTTTCAGTATTTGCTGCCGCAGCTTTGGCATCCAGAGGAAGTCCACCAGCGACGCGATCGAAGCAACACATGTCACAGGCGAATCCATCTGTGAGTTCCCAGGACAAAGCCGGCAACTGAGTCGACTCACTGGAGTGAGGTTCATGCGTCTTTGGTGGAGGAGGTGGAACAGAGGCGAGGGAGAATGCATGATACCCTGAGAAGTGTCCTGAGCGATTGACCCAGTGTCGGGTTCCTGACTCACACCGGAGACCTCAACACAAACAAGCAAATAATATCAATATGTACAACCTCCGCCCTATTCGGTGGTATTGACTAACCTCCCTTCATCGTAGGCACAATTTTGAAACGCGGTACCCTTCAAAGTCGTCATCGTGGGCGATCGTTACACATACTTAGAAAACCTGAGGGGGACACATGCCAACAATGTGATTTCTTGTACAAACAAATCAAACAAATAGAGACAATGCGACTACCGAATGGCCCGGGCCCAGCGCGTGGGACAGAGCTGAAGAAGTTCATGCAACAAATTGGACGTTCTCACATTTATTAACCATTGCAATGAACGTTTGAACAACAACTTACATATGTAATACATGTTATATGTCTGCTCTATGCATACTCATGACGATGTCCATGCATGCCTACTACCTTGTACCTATGTCTACCTTTGGACAAGCCTTTAGACATCTACTTTCCTGAGCAGCGCAGTCCTCATCCTCGGATCCTACTCCCTCGAATGCTGGTGAACCATGTTCATTCACACAGTCTGCCACAACTCAAACCCGCGGATTCCATCCAAGGGTATTTATGCACTCCTGAGTTATCATATAGTCCTTTTTTCGAGGGTAAAATATTTGCCTTTTCATGTGCGTGTTGTGTGATCATGTGGATGCCAGTGGTAGCTTCGTCACCGAACAATGCTGCAGTCTCTTCGAACGTCCGGTTCTTGTTCTGCATAATAAAGAACCAACAAAAAAAGCATTCCCAAGCGAGCCAGCAGACGTACACGAGCTAGATGGTCGAATGCGTCAGATCACTTTGTTCACTCGCCATGGATGGATATTGAGTGCGGCTGTAATACGTAGTACTTACTTCCATCCGATAGCATCCAGCGAGATCGGATTGACGTACTGATTGAAGATCTGAGGGCAAGCGAAATGACGAAGCCGAAGCCATTGAGTCCTTTGGCGCGAATGTTGTATGGGAAGGTATGGCGGACGGTGAGTCTTCCTCGGACCGTTGTTGATCAACTCATCACATATTGGACGGTACATGATGATCGTGTACCCGGGACCCCTTCTATTTGCATGATGCAGGTTTCAAAGTGGTTCCGTGCCATCACTTATCAACTCAATGTCTGGAAGTCTCTGCACGCAAACGTGCCGTTTATGCCTCCGCCCGGGGTCACTCCTCGAACGGGCCCTCGTCAAGACAGAGCGATTGGCGAAGTGGTGGGGCCATCAGATCCAGCAGCTACGAGTCCTCTCGGTACACACAATCCATTTTGATGGAGACCTTTCATTCGATTTTTATAGCAATCTCGTCGATGGTAGATGGTTCATCGTGTGTCAATCAAACCGGCGGTTCGTGTTATATGACATCATCGATAAGACCCATGCTGCGCCACCGACAGTCCTATGGGAGCAGAGTGACAAGATAGAGTGGTGGGTCAGTAGCCCGGGAGCCTACAGAGAAGGACGGTGGGTCGTGTACGTGTGGTTGCAGTTTGTGCACACCATGCAACAGTACGTTTTCGTTTTGTGCGAATCCGTGGCTCCGCATGTCTTATTCTCTGCGATCAATAGCTCCGAGTCCCTCTTGGAACTTGGGTGGGATGCAGACTCTAGATCGTTGTGTAACACTATCGCCTCGGACATTCCTTGCGATCTATTGTCCACAGTTTTCACGGCAACTCCGAACATCAACTTCAAGTACTCACGCTTCCTTTATATGCGAGCCCCTCGCTTGGTGTTTGACACTATCACCCGCATATTTTATACAATCCCCCCGTTCAAGCTTGAATTGGTACGTGATCGGAACCGTAGTGTGTACAGCAGGTGGTGCTCATCAGCTCTCCAGGATCAAACGAAGTCAATCATCCATGCGACGCTTTGTGCCCATACGGTCGAGCTTACAAACACACACGTGATCCTTCTTTACGATCATTGGGTTGAAGAGACGAGCAAGGTTGTTGTCGCACAGGCCTTCACTATTCCCGATGACCAGCTCCTGTCAATATGAACGGGAAAAACGAGCTGCACCTCACTCACGAGGGTGTGTTTAAAAGCCGAGACACAATATTCAATGTCATCAGGAACTCTGTTGTAGATTCCCTCACTGGGTCCGTCCACATGAAGCTGCTGGAACGAGATCAATGGGAGGATTGTGCTTTTGAGGACCTCTACTGCATCAACTTGACGCTTCATGCACATGGTCCATCTGTGGCGGACGTCTTGCCGATGACCATCACCCGGCAGAGTGTCGACGTAGAGGGATATATTCCAGCGGAGGAGACGCTGTCACGGTGCACCAACATGCACTGGGATATCTCTGATGAAGGGTACGCAAGGTGTCTCTTCCTGGTGGACCACTCCTACACGATAGAACCAACACGTTGTCCTAAACTTGTGGTCGCAAAGTTGGCGATCGATGTTACTGGCGATCGATGCGTGGCTGTCTATGGCGTTGAGGT
Source organism: Leccinum variicolor (assembly GCA_038091415.1). NCBI lineage: Eukaryota > Fungi > Basidiomycota > Agaricomycetes > Boletales > Boletaceae > Leccinum > Leccinum variicolor. The sequence continues at coordinate 1,858 of JBBPOK010000863.1, read as the reverse complement.
GGAGGTGGAGACGAGGATGCTGGAAATGTACGACTTACTCACCTCATATGGCTATGACACGAAGTTCGACGGCACGAGAGGCAGATTTTATGATCTTTATAGTGTTGAGGGTGGACATATTTCCATCGTAGACGTTGAATAGGTCATTTGATTCAAGAGTCGAGCGAGGCAGAGAGCACGAGGATCGTCATATATTACCGCCGGTATCCCAGTCTACTTCTGCACCTGTTCGATCTGATCGATATCTGATACAACTTCCGAGTGTGTTAGCCACACTCGTGGCTGACAAGTTTAAAATACGACTGCTAGCCTCCAGAACACCACTCTTGCACAGAACATCACACCAAGATGCCTGCCTTTGCCATGTCCTTCCATCTTCTCGTGATCATGTATCGCCTGATCGCGGCGTGCGTCGTTCTCTCGCAGATCGTGCAGTCGGTAGTACAAGGAGCCAAGCAAGAGGCGGACGAACTGATGATGTTGCTCGACAACGGCGCGCCCATCATGGTTCGTCCACGGAGACCTTTTCCCAGACCCGTGAACTGCGCCGAATAAAGCCAAGAAGCCTAGGAGGCGCTGAAAAGAATTCAGGCGCATTGTGCTATGAGTTTGAAAGTTAGCGAGGTAGCACCTATACTTCTATCACGATCTCTAACCTCTTCTCTCGGGCTTTCCTTCCCGAACGTCACGGTGGCATGAACCGGCATTGCCTGCATGGTTCCTGGGCAACTACAGGCTTTTGAGCCTTCTAGGCACAGTACTTTGTAGACACCCTCGAGCACACCCGCGGAAGGTGACGCTGGTCAGCGTAGGGTCCCTTTACGAGATCTTTCGCAGATATAAACCGCACCCACTCGGTAATTTTCCATTACCTGCTCATACTAGTGGTTTTGACTCGGATAAGCATGTATCCACTTATACGTTGATGAGTCATGAGCGCATGGACATGATGGACCAACGGACGTTAATTGGACACAAAGCTGATGCGCTCTCAACGGACACCTGTATACTTTCAGCATGAGGCTCTCGTTCTTATGATGCAGATACATATAGAATGCATACATGGGAGGTGACTGAAGCGGTGGATTTCTTCATCTGCCGTTCGGCGATTTGTTCACGAACCGGTATGATATGACATTGTGCCCTACTGTATACTTTTCAGGCGGCTCCTGCGAATGCACTTGGAGAGCAGACGTCATCGTCCCGGCACGGGAACAGGTGACCGAACGTTGATGATCGATGACTCGGGCGCTTGCCAGAGCAATCAGCGGTGTCGGTACTGCCAGTCTGCCACCTCGGAGTGCGTGAGAAATTGATTCAGAAGCTGTAACAGTTACCTTGCGTAAGCCATCATACGTTCGGAGCGTTGCGGTCGGAGTTTATTTCTGCAATTTGAAACCCAGTTTGACAGCTGTCTCCAGTATGTCTGGGGACGATGGCATAAATAGTATGATCAGCGGATGCATCTTCCCAACAGAACTAATTTCCAGGATTCTTGGATACACCAGCGCCAGAGACGTCATCCGATGGCGGACGGTGAGCCTTCCTCGGACCGTTGTTGACCTACCTGCATTGTAGCTCAACTCATCACATCTTGGACGTCCCCCGTCTCTTTACATGCAGGTTTCAAGGCGATTCCGTGCCATCACTTACCAACTTGATGTTTGGAGGGCTCTACACGCAAACGTGCCGTTTATGCCTCCGCCCGGGTCGCTCCACGAACGGGCCCTCCATCAGCAAATCCACCCTTGGCTCTACAGAGCTGTGCAGAGTTGCACAGACCCACAGACCCTACAGAAAGGTACCTAGTAATACAGACCTGTACAGACTACCCCCTATCTGTACAGACTCTACAGAG
>JBBPOK010000862.1:0-10178 GCA_038091415.1 Leccinum variicolor | reverse complement strand
CCACGTTGCGTCGTGTGGCGTCGTGTTGTTGTTGTTGTGGTGGTGGTGGTGGTGGTGGTGGTAGCGATAGCGCCGAGTGCGCGTTGTCGATCGTCGTCGCTGCCGTCGTCCGTGTCGCCACTGATCGCCAGTCGGCGTTGATGTCGTAGTGCGTCTGTTGTGACACGCTCAGCGAGTGTGCCGGGTGGAGAGGGAGAGGAGAGAGAGTGGAGGCGAGGGAGAGGGAGAGGACAGGCGTGCGTCGTCGACGTCGTTCGTGGTGGTGGTGGCTCGTTGTGACACGTGTCGTGTCTTCATCGTCGGCGTCGTCGGTGCCACACCCGCGGGTAAACCCACCACGGGTGTGGGTACGGGTTGGAAAATCCAAACCCATGATCAAACCCGTACCCGTGTTGGCGGGTACGGGTTTTCGGGTGCGGGTATGAGCGCTCACACCCTTCAGGGAGGTCGGCTGGATGGATTTGAAGGTAGTCTGTGCGGCCTTGGTTATCAGGAAAACACTGTCAAAAATAAGGGTGTATTGAGCGCTAAGTAGACTAACCTGGATATGGTTCCATACATAGATATGACGCCCCCTACCTCGACATCGACATTACAGTCGCTCAGGCCCGGGTGCCTCCATCCAACTCTCTCCTCCTTCTGGACGACATCTTCAAGCTCCCCTGGGTTGGGAACGGTTCCATATTGATGAAAGAATGGGAGAATGTGGTTGACAGAGCGAGTACTTGAGCGTTGAGACACATGCTGATCCGTTCGTGATCTAAAAGCTGTGAAAGCCAAATAATTGCCCACTGCATCTCGCGAGTGGTTTGTTGGCCTCATGGCATGGCTGCGACACTGATCTGAGTGTTCAATCTGAGCGCAAAGAAGAAAACTCACCAGCAAACCAAATCCCGAAATCCCGAGATCCCGAGAATTTCAAAACTTGGATTTTCGTCGCCGGTCACGCCGGAACGTGATCTCCTGGGCTGTCCGAGTCGATTGATATCATCTCCGTTGAATTCCGAGTGGGTGTTGAGAAGATATGGGCAACCGAAGTTGAGGCGTGTTTATGAATGTAAATTTCCCACGGTGCCAACCTCACTGAAAAAGACAGTAAATAGTAGGTTGATCAATGATCCGTAAGATAATATCTTAATTTTTGTTTGAGTCGGTTTTGTTTTCTCACACGCTCGGCTGAGAGTAAGTCACTGGCGACGGCAGACAAAATGACACAACCCCTTGAAGTATGTACTGTACATACAATGTAGTATCTTACAACTCAGACGCAGACAAAAGTGAAAAAGACAACATTCTAGCCCGATCCGTTTCAATGCATCAGCGCCCCTCTCGGCTTCCGTAACGACTCTGCAATACCCAAGAACGTCTGCGCGAGCTGGACCTACATCGACCGAAATTCAGCGTATCCTAGAAAGTATGAGACACGCGCACTTACCGTATCGAGCGCTCTTGTGTACGAAGAGAGAACAGTCGCACCCCCAGGTGCTAGCGGATCCCTCGGGGCGGTGTTCTGAGCATCGCGCGCGATGTCGGCCATGCGACGCAGGTACGTCGATTCACCGTCCGGACCGAATGACACCGCGTGGAACGACACCGCTTTACTGTGATCACAAAACAGAGAACGCAGCTCAACTCCTAGTAGGAAGAAAGGTGAAACAAATACTTACCCAAGTCGGATGGCCGTACGGCACAGATCCTGCATGACTTCGTCACCGATGCTGCATTCACCATCAGAGAGGAAGACGATGACCGGGAGTCTGGACCAGCGGTTAATTCGCTTGATAAAGGGAGCATCGGATGCGAACCACGACATGACATTTACCTTTCTGTGCTCCAGTTTTGCTCCATGACAGCTTGCGCTTGTTCAATCGCAAGACGGAAGTTGGTGCCTCCGTCCGCTCCAAACCCGAGAAGGATATCCAGTAGCTGATTTGGTGTGCTCGCAAAGTCATTCACAATTGGAGTCGCCACCTCATGATCAAACAAGACTACGCTGTATGCGTCCCGTCGTGCAGCATTCGAGTTCGCAATTGCTGTTGCACGTGCCATCCAGAAACTATGCAGAGATGAAAGAACCGCGCCGTATCTATCGTTTGAGCGAGCACTGATCTGAGCAGTCACTGGTGTATTGGGGAGCGGCTTCCGATCATCGTAACCCATAGAGCCGGAGCTAATGGTGTGTGCAAGTCGGTGAGTAATCTACGCACAGTAGTCTGAACGGAGCTTACTGATCAGCGACAAAGATACTGTCAAAATTAAATGAAGGCAATTACTTGAGTTGCATATGTACTCAAGCGGATGAATGGACCTACACGTGGAAAGCTTGTTGCATCACGACAGGATTCCTGCACGAAAATTGATGCCCGTCATGCGAGATATAACCTGCCGCCGCCGCTGCCGTATTCGGATTTAACAGTGCATGGAAGAGGGGTAAGGCGCAGTAAGATGGTATGGCTGCACCACCACCAGCAGCCGTATGCTCGGGACCTTTCAATCGCGTTCGTGAGACAACCCCGAATTGAAAAAGGGAAGAATTGCATACCTGGACACATGGCATCACTTGTAACGTGTTAATTAATTGTCGATCGCTGCCTCCAGAATATCAACTTACCATTTAGCAAAGTTGGTTTGCTCCTCCCTGGAGTATGGGTCCTTGAAGCCTGTTCATCCGGAAAGGTGATGAATTGAGATAAATCAGTCAGTCTGATGTTTACTCACCGCTCCGCTTCCAGAACAGACTATGCGTGAGGACGTCCTTTGGTTTGTCAGGATCGGGCTGTATTCTCTTTGTGAGGTGCTCCAGTTCATTATTGCCGGCACAAGCTGCCTCGTCATCCGCGCGACAAAAGTCAATATGAACGTGCCGACCCATCGCCGAGCAAACAAGGTTACACATCATCGGTGCACCTTCGTCGTTGGTAGAAAACTTGCGCCCTTCTATTTCCAGCGGGACATCATCCGGCCCATCAACAGTCCAGCGAGCGCGCGACATGGACCCGTGGCGCGTCTCGTGTTCTTGTTGTGGATGACCTTTCGGAGAACAGTTAGCACATGGTGGATCGTAGCTTCACGCACCCGCAGCTTACCAAGAGGCAGCGTGCAAAAGTAACCACAGTTTTCGCATCTGAAAAGACGGTAAGTGGACAAAACGTGAACAGAGCATTCACCAGTCATACCTTGCTTCGCAAAAATGAATGACCTTCTTGTCCAGGCTATGGTTGTGGGGTCCCTTGTGCTTCGTCGCGCCTGGTGGGATTGGTTTGATACATTTCAAGCGCTTCGCAACTGTCGTTTCGGTACGCTGTAAGATCAACACGACAAAGAACAGAAAACTTGGACGAACCCTGAGAATACTGCAAGAGAATCAATATCAGAATGGCTGTTCGAGATCCAGGAGACATACTTTAGTATACTGGAACGTTTCATTTCGGCCCGTGAAGGTCGCCTCAATGGAGTGCGGCGCAGTTTCGATTTCGCATATTCCTGGGGCACTACAAGTGGCAGCACATAAATGTTCTTGTCTGTAGTTCTCCTGTCAGCGATAAATTTGCGTCAATTGCAACATTATACACACCCGCATAGATGTATCGCGCTTGATTCCAGACCATGCATGTGGTCTTGATCAGCACACAGACGTTTGCACAATTGGCACTGGATAGAACAGAACCGGGCATCGCATTGATGCATATGATGGTCGACGTCGCTTCAAACGTGCATGAGCGCCTGAAGAGCAGAAGTATAAGATAAAACTACCTTGGAATTCGGCATGTCCCAGGACACGAATATACACTGCTGTCGACAAGCGGAACGTCGAATAGATCGCATGGCTACAAGAGAGTGTAGCATCAGAATGAAAACGCACAAACACTCGAGGCAGTCGGGAGAGGCTCACCTTCCCACAGGCATGGACGGGAGCCGCACAGAGATGTTCCTCGTCAGAGTGATCGATCACCTTTTCTCCGTGAGACTCGAACCAATATGTCGAAGCAAGGCACGCACCTCCGCGCACACACTCAGGCAGCCATGCCTTCCGGAAAACTTGCATGGTTTCCCACACAAATGCTGATTTGCGACACAGCTATAACCGAGGTCTGATCAGCAGCGCTTTCACCCAATACGACAAAGGCTTACATATGCTTCCCCGCATGTCCAGCGCTATCGCAAGGTGCTCAACGTTATGCATATGGCACCCAAACACCACTTACCTCATTGTACACGGTCGATGCTCTGCTGATTCCATCTCCAAACAGAAATCGCACTCGTGCACGCACATATGATCGGATTGGCAGTCGTGTCCACCTTCGTGCGCACGACCCAGTACGCACTGTAGTTGACATCCTGCGCACGTCAATCTACACAGCTGGACAGTGCCCCGCAAGTCCACGATTGAACTTTCGAAGTGACGTTTCAATTCGTCGATGCTCGCATGGCTTCCACCACTACCACCAACACTTTGGAATCGCGTTAGATTCTGATCGAGCCATTCGCGCACGTGGGTGATCCGCAAATCTACAATGTTCTCGAGATGCTGAGTCAAACCTGCAATCCATTCGTCTTCAGTGATGTGTTGGCGGGAAGCATAGCCTTCCCAAGCCGTCCGGAGTACCACCAGCATGCGTTCACGGGAGGCGGACTGATCGCCGCCAACTCCAATGAACAACTGGTAGGGTGTATCTGGCAGGTCGACTGGCTCGTCAGTGTCTAGGTTCTGCAGTGACGATCAAAGTATGAGTGGTAACACAATATTATGTCATGACCACAGGTCACCTTCAAAGGCTCTCGTTCAGGATCGATCTCCGCATAGCCAAAGGCAAGCGCATTTGCGAGGAGGGTCGATATCAACTGTGCGCGATGAGAGGCCATGGTTTCTAAACACAAAACCCATCAAATGATCTAACTAAGCAAAGACTTAGGTTACTTACGAGACATAGCACCCCAGTCATTCGCCTTACACAAACAGGTTCCGTGAGTCAATAAAGTCTCTCAAAGAGTTCTTCTTACCTTTAACTTGGCCATCAACGTCTTCATGAGGTGGAGAAACTCCCCTGCCGACCGATGAGTGACTACCTGTTGATCCAACTTTCGTTTCACTGCAGGGAATAGTTTGTAAAACTCCTTTGACTCGATGACTGGCCTGTGGGTGAACAACGAAATTATTTGAGTTACCAAAGCTCTAACGTGATTCGTACCATGGAATGATGTTCAGCTTCCCCGCATGTAACCGAGAAATGAAATTAGCCTCCTGCTCATCTTGAACGATCCTTTGGAACTTGAGGGAAAATCTGGGAACGGACAGCAAGTATCATGAGATCCCGTATTTGAAACACGACAGAGGCTTATCACCCACTCTTTGGCGATCTCGGCCTTGTCCGAGTCGACGACATCCTAAAGCGAGCAGATTAGCATCAGAAATTCCTTGTCGTCACGAAGGCAACGAGGGGTCCAAACACGACAGACAAACCTTGATGATGATGACCAATGTCGACTGGAATAAAGATGGATTCGCCTTGGGATCCAGCACCGTTGAACTCGACTGGAACGATTGAAAGAGTCCGGTAATATCTCGACTCAGAGCAAAGTTGTTGCGGAACAATACCTGTAGTACGAAACACGACTGGTCAACACCTTCCCCTTCCGTCCAGAGGCTGCTCTATCCCACTTACCAAGTTGGAAACTGCAGTGTTGAACAAAACAAGTAGTGTGTCCTCTTGAGCAGATCTTTCGATACTGTGTACACCTACAGCGCGTACCAAAATGTGTCGGGATGAGCTGCAAAGAGCATGCACCGTACTGACCTTCGAAATCGAGTGCAACGATCAAAGCATCCTTGGTCGGTGTCACCGACATCCACACCCCCTCCGTCGTCCGCATGGCTGAACCCGCAAATGACGTATCGACGAGATGGTTCAATGCGAAACTCTTTCCGACGGACTGTTCCCCCATCGACGACACTACCTTGACGGGCTACCATATCGGCAATATGAGCAAACAAATTTTAATACCAACAATGATAATACGCACCTTCGATGCCATATACGACTGAAACAAAGATTCGTACCACCCAAACGACAGATTATCCACGATGCGGTTCACATCTGCACCCAACAACGACCTTTCCAGCTCTGGTGAATACACCCCATCCTTGAGCGGCACAAACCGGTTTTCTTTCGCCAATGCAAGGTGGATCGGAATCAAGCATAGGAACTCGACGAGCCATTCTCCCGCACGGTAAGCTGAGATGTTCCAGGCACGTTTCCGGGTTACATTCGATTGTTCCTTGCCACCGCACAACTCGGCAGCAAAGACCGCGTATGACGCTGCAGAGACCTGAATAGACTTGAGCATATCCCCAGTCGGCTTCTTAGTCGATCTTTCAAACGTAGAAATCATCTCCGCGAAATGAGGTGCATAGCGTTGATAATCCCGGTCCGTCACGAAAACGAGCGTCCGCACACTCCGGAGGCTTGAAGAGGAGATCGTTTCGCGCTGCACAGCAGGCATTACCGGGAAGCGGGTCCAAACCTCCGCGTAGCAGTCAATCAGACAATTGTGTGCGGTCGTACTTCCTGCCCCCGCTCCGTGTCGTGCAGACAAGCCTCGCAAACCTTTTTCCTTGAAGGTAAACTGGGTCACTTTTCGCGTGATGTCCAACGCGTGGGAACGGCACGCATGGGCCCCGAGATCCAAGAAGATGACATGTACTGCAGTTCGGTTCATCAACGAAGTGACGATAGGACCATTTTCGACCCTGAGGGGGACTAAGTTTAGGGGGATTCCTTCTGTTGAGCCAAAAGTACTCCAGTGGTATGCTGTCAGCGCCAAGTCGGTTCCTTGAGCTTGTGCAACTAGCAAACAAGCACCATCAGGCGTCGAGCTCACGCGGAAGGGCACGTTGTCAAGTTGGAGCGTAGCGGGTCTAAACGTTTCCATCGAACGTCAGAAAGAACCACATAGGAAGTAAGCTCAGACGCACCGAAACTGGAGCGTGACCAGGGAAAACACCCTCGCCCGGGCTTGTGAATCAACAAGCAACAATTCTTCGCTCCCGCTCACAAAACATGCATGACGGATGGTCACCATATCGCCGCTATACCATGAATGCAGGTTGATTGAACTTCCTAACGCCTGAAATCCCCCACGCGCGTCATCGAACACAAAAATGTGTAGTAAGAACTAGTGGCAGCGAATTAGGTCAATACACAGACGTGATAACGAATAAGCGAATACGTGCCTTGTCTAATGACACAACTGCCAGCATCTTCTTTGATTCGTCGTATGCCAGCACAAACTCATGCCCAATTTTTTCACGATTGAGCTGTTTCGCGTGGCTACGCGCAACGGCGCCCTCGATAGCCGCCAGTCGATCAAGGTAGACGCTGAGGTTCCCCACGCGATCGGTTACGACCAATAACATTTTCTCTCCTTCAAGCAGTTGCCCTCGTCTGTCCGAAACAGAGGCTTGAGCTAAACGAACAAAAAGAAAGAAATAGGTGCGTACACCACAGAATAGCCAAGTGGCAAGTTGAACGTATACCCGTGGCTAAACCGCGGCGAAGGAATTGCGCCGGGATTTAGTTGCAAATCATGTTGATCTTGCGTCGTCAGATTCATCAAATGCACCGTATACATTACCATTGGGTCTTGTTGTGACGCCCGCGACCCCCAGATTCGATACGAGGTTGACGGGTAATACCCTTGTAAAATTAGTGTTATATACGGGCAGTGGTGCATGTGATCGTGCCACTGCTCACCGTATCGCTCCTTGCCATCCACCTTGTTGATGTATAGAGTATGTCTGAGAAAATCATCGTGAGCATCATGATTCAAAGTCAACATCGAGAATATGGCCGCAGACGCACGAGGATCCACTCTGTGCAGACATGTCATTCACATGCTTGATGACATCCAATCTCATCTTGTTCAGGTCTTGTTCAGCCCTCTTTTGATGCTCGCGCCGGGTGCTCGCAATACACTCTGACTCTTGTATCCTGTGCACTGCCGGCGCGAGTTTCTTTACCGCCTTTTGGATGCTGCCCTCCAAATACTCGTGTGCTTTTTGTCTTGCATTGTCCGCCAAGGTCTTGAATCGCGGGAAACGTTCTCCGTGTCGCTCCACGCCCTGTTCCAACTGACTCAAAAACTGATTGTCAGAAATCTTCTTTGGTGCCTCCATTGCGTTGCCAACAGCTTCTTCCAGCCCGCCCACATCGGTCTCCGGCAACGATCCCTTCTCTGTTGGCTTTGTACCCGCAGCCCACGATAAGAAATTCATAATGGTCGTTTTCGTGTTGTTTAGCCTGTTGCCACCTCCACCAGCACCAGCATTTCCTTTGACGTTCGCTTTGGCCTGCTCCATATTGCCATCCAATACGGCCTCCAACATCCTCTCGGCCGTAAGATTATCCAGCCTCAGATGATTCTTTTCCCAGAATGGATACAGCTCGTTGAAATGGGTGATATGCCTTTTGGACGCTTGAAATTCCGGGTTATTAATACTCTTAAAAGCTTTGAGTTGCTTTGTGAATTCCTCGGTTGCTTTGGGGTACAACTTTAGGAGCTCCGACAGGGGTTCTGGGATATATGCGTCAGCTTCGATTCCAAGATTGAAGACTCGGAGACACTTACGGGGATCATCTAGCTTCGTGGTGTCACCTCCATCGAATGCGAACGCCCCGCGCTCTACAGCCCTAACATGGCACGGGATGAGCTTAGCAGCATAAACTAAAATGTCACTTCTCACGGATATGATTGCAACGCTTCGTCCAAAAGCGCCTCGAACAGTGACCTTTCGAGTGCGGGTTGCTCTTTGGCCAACTTCGCAGTTACAGTGACAATGTCCTGCCGGGTACGCGCGTCGAACATACTTCTAACAGCAGCAGAATCATGCCTCCATGTCCTGCAAAGTTCAGGAAAGCGTTTCTCTAGTCCGGCTTGAACCAAGATTTTCAAGGCTTCTTCATCCAGTTTTTCATTCAGGCAAAGACGATCTGACGTCCTATCAATATCGAGGGTGAAAGTGGTCAGAATGCAGTGCCGTGCGCAACGGGTGGCACGTACAGGTACTGTTCAAGTAGCATCACCTGCATCGTACGCGGAGTAAATTTGTCCTCCACTATCCTCGCCTCTCGATGGTCCACCGTCATAAACCCTTGCGTTGTCTCGCCGAAGAGCAAAAATGGTGCGATAGGCGCGGGCTTGGTCGGGTCCGGGTCGTCAGTGGAGTCTTTTGGAAGCGCAATTGCTCGCGAAACAGCCTGTGGACGCAGATTCGTCAGAGAAGCCGGCGCTAGTGTCCGAAACAAGTATCAATCGACCTTGAACCCCTCACGAACGGTCACGGACTCTTCCTGCTCATTGGTTTGTGCGACCTCAAATGTGATGATCCGATCCGACTCGTCGTGGTCCATTTCTATATCGTCATTCAAGTCGTCGTCTCCTTCTTCGTTCCAGAGGATGGTTTGCGCGTGCTCGGGTGAGATCAGAGACACAACTTGATCACACATCTTCGTCAGGTACCTGTTCGAGATGGATATTTCAGACACGAGTCATATCGGACAGAATCAACGTGATCGAACCTCATAAAAGTGATACGATTGCGACGAACAGAGGATGCAGCTGAATCATCCCAAGTCGTTTGCTCTGGCCAGTATAAGACAAAGACTTGATGAGAGCCCTCGACTTGCTCTGGTGCTGTGACGATGTAAAGACCCGAACGGAGAGTCGGCTGCGAGCGAGTGTATGTATCTGAATCTACGAGAAGCTGTGTCGCGCTGTCAAGGCAGAATGTTAGTATGCAGAGGATGGGCAATCGCGCGTGGGGAACATACGTGGGTTCATCAATGGCGCTGAGCTCCAACAGAAATCGGGCAAGTTCTTCTCTACTCCCGTAGACGCCGACAGGTTTGATGGCGTACTTGTCAAGGGCTTTGAAGTTAACCCTTGTCATCGACAGGTATGCACTTGGGCAAATATTGTTGATGAATGCCTCGAGCGAGCTCTGGGATATGATGATCTTATCGACTGATACCAAAACAGAAATTAGAGATAGTGGGCCAATTTGTCTGGAATGCTCACCGAGGCCACCACTACCCTGCTCCGAGATGAGGTCAAGGATGCGGTACATTCCTTTGATGGAACAGGCCAAATCCAATTCATCACGTTGGAGAGGGGGGATGTCT
>JBBPOK010000861.1:0-10183 GCA_038091415.1 Leccinum variicolor | reverse complement strand
AGGAGTTTGAGAAATGTTTTTGTGCAGTAATAGTTGGGCTTTCGTTCAAGATTCAAGGAAGGCAGTATGTGTGGCTCTGACCCGCCTCACACATGAAGTTTTGACAAGGTAATGGAACTACAGGAATCAATGTTTCAAACATCAGGCACGTATCAGGAAGCTAATGGTAGGTTAGCGAGGCAAAGTTTCATGTATCAGGCAGGTACAAGCACTAGTGCTACCTTTGTTGAGTTTGTAATGAAGGCCCGACTGTCACCACATCAAAAGATCCCCGGCAAAACCCAATATTTCAGGAGGTCGTCGATCTTTACTCACATGGTGACATAAACGTCGAGCACGTAGTAGGTGGGACATACCAGCTCCACTAGCTAGCTTATTCATGCCCGACCCGAATACAAGGTTCCGAATTGTTCCGTCAATCATTGTGACAATTTGATATACTTAACCCGGATCACAAGGTCAACGAGCCCAAATGGGAACACACGGTACATCCATCGACGCTGCTCCGCGCGGCTAGGGGTGCCTTGGGCAGCGGTTTGTACGTTGCGCGTGAGAGGGAGCTCACGACCCGAGGCTAGGTTTCGCTCGCGATCCTCGAGTGGATCCATCGTTTGTCAGCGCCCTTTTGCTTACCCTCTGTGGTTTACCCTCGTCGTTTCCTCGTTCTCTTCGCTGTTCGCGTTACCCACGTTTTCTCATCAGCTCAGTAACATTACGGGAAGATACGGTCGCATGACGAAATCGAGCCTATGTACTCCGCAGTGCGGGAAGGTGAAGGAGCTCGCGAACATACCCACCACCCACAGAAATTCAATAGTGAGGCTTCGCCTGGTATCTTTCATGCGCCGCGGGGGACACTGGGTCGGGCAGGCCGGGGAGTATACATCCGACCACCGTCTGCCTCGTCTTGGTCGACAAAGCAAAGTGAACACAATTTTATTCCCACGTTTTGCAGTCACGTTTCGCGCTCAGGATAAGTAGTAACTTGCTTGTGGAAGCGCCGTCTTTAATTGCGACGGCAGAAACCTTGCTTGTAAAATTGTAATCATGCACGCGCAAAGTCAGAAGTCAAACAAGTCTTAACATCCTTACAACTTACTAAGGTCCCGGTCAGTACTTGGCGCGCGATAAGCAATCGCACAACACAGTGAAAGCGGCAATTCCCGGTAAGACAGGGGGTTGCACTTTCTCACGAATTTCACACCCGAGAGAAACGAGAGAAACCTTGTCAAGCAAGGTGACAGCGATTCAGAAATAGGATACATTTCATGGGAAGCTGGTTACTACAAAGTTCGAGACCATAAAATTAATTGTTCTGCGTTTTTCAAGTTGTCCACTGGCATGCTGGGCCGTGGCCATGTCGACAAACATCGCACGGCTGAATGCCTCTATCCTTGGTAACGAACACCGTGACCTCGTCTCAGAAGGATTTTCACGAGTTCAAGGATAAAACCGAAAAGCAGGTTCAGCTTCTTTACAATGAGAATAAGCTTCTTAAAGCTGAAAATGCGCACTTCAAGGATGAACTGAAAGAGATACTTGAACGTCTTGCTCGAATTGAACCACAGCTCGGGTTCATCTACGTTTTAACGTTTATAATGCCAAAGGTGATGACGAAGGTGTTGCTCCAGGGAATGACAGACCTTGACAGTACGTCCGAGTCTGAACGTCCCAACGCCAACCCTGAGGTCTAGGGATCGGGTTAGCTGGGTCCACGGACGAAAGAGCGAGTGTGCGGTGTGCCAGGAGCAGTTACCAATGGGGATCAGGATCCTGAGTCCAAAGCAAGTTCGGAAGCTCTGAAATCACCACTGGCAGAGTCAAAGCTCGTAATTGAAGGATTCAGGTCGGTCTCTAGTAAGGCGGCACTGATCTGACCGTGTCTCGATAGTTGTGTGGACCTTGAAGCTTTCTTTGCATCCTTGAGCTCGTGTCTTCGCCGTGTTCGCGTTGTGACAAAGGTATGACCTATATGACAGTCATACTACACTCTGAGCAGCTGCACAACACGAGTTGCTCGTCCTAATTGCGTCAGTGGTACGGAAAGGCTTGAACTCGAGGAAAACCATGCCTTTAATACCATCGGAATGTGTGAATATGGCCCCGATGTCAGTAGAGTCGAGGTGTTTGTGTTGCTACGCGTCTACTAAGTAGCTGATCGGAATGGATGCGACAAGTCTGAGTCATGTGAGCAATATAAATGAGTTTTTTGGATTTTGGTATAATGTAGGGTTGAGTATTCCGAGTCTGGATCTGAGAACTAACGGCCCCAGGCCCTCATTGGCAGGCTACGGTCGATAGGCTATAATGTGTGTGTTATGGACGAGTAATCTAGGGATCTGGGCAAAATCCTTGCTGATGCGACAAGCCTGCCAGTGGGTGAAATTTCGAAATGCGCGTCGAACTTCACACGGATGGCGGGCGAGATCTGTCATTAATCCGTCCGACACACAATCCTCGTTTTTCTGCAATGGGCGGTTGCAACCCACGAGGCCGGTATCGGGTATTGACACATGCCGGGTGAGAGCATATTGACAAACTTTGATTAACGGACGCATATCATAAATCTGGAGAAGTGATTGAATATCACTTCTAAGACAAAATGCACCATAATGGGTAGTATGAGTATTCTCTCCTTCATACTGCGACGTAGGCAAAAAAAAGAGAGAAAGAAGATTCTTATTGTGTGGAATAGAATTTGCTCTCTCGGAGCCGTGGGGGGTTGGTAAGGGTGGTATCCCAACTTGGAGTACCTACAGGAGTTGACCAAAGTTTTGGAATTCTCGTCAATGCGTCATTCTCGACAGAACCTTCAAGTATGAGTCTGACAGATAACGTGGGAGGAGAGTTCGGGATGGCACTTTCAAGTTGGAATGGGCGCCGGCGAGGCGTCTCTAAGACTCACCTGACTTTCGTGACCCGCTGCATGACGTACACTGTGGCCTATTTCTCTCGGTCATCTTGGGCCGTAACTTCTGACACCGAAATGAAAGTAGAGTAGTACAGTACCTCGTTGTCAGCTCTGAAGATATATTTGCGCCCCTTGACAACTGGCATCATATCGTAGAAAAGAGTTCGTTCTTGAGGGAAAGGAAATTTGTGAATGCGGTAGGCAGTGATGGGTCACGACGCCACTCACCTAGCGGAGTGCTAGTAGTTGCGACCTCGAGGCTCGATGGCACCAAATCAAGCCTTCTCACGTCTGCCACCTGTCTAGGATGCGCATTAGGATTCGAATTCGTTGGACATTCCTTGGGTTATGTAATACGGACATGTTAGCTTGCGACTGACATCGATACGACAAGTACTGACCATCATCTCCCGCGCGCCCGGACATTCAAGGGGGTTACTATATGAGGGTCCCAGTCTTGTTGCAAAGGATCTATGACTTGGAATATTTGTATTTATCGCAGTGGCGGTCAAATGTGGCAGGACTGGCCCGACATGAGGCTCAATATCGGTCCGACAAGATTCCGTTCTGGGGATAGATTGGTACAATCTTGCCAAGTACTAGTAGCCCCCCTTGAAGTGGTGTCAGGGTCCTTGATTGGTAATGGAAAGAGTTAGCCGAAGCGCGTGAAACGGTCAACCACAGTGGCAATCTAGACTATCCCTACGGTAGACAGACCCTAAGTTAGTTAGGCAGGAAGACAGTCGTTCCTTCTTTAGTGGCAATCTACCGACGTTCGAGACAACACTACCAATTGCTGTTGATAAGTTGATAAGCATCATGAGTCTTAGCTGTTGAGAGGTACCCTCAGAGATCGCCTGGAACACGATGGAAAGCCAAACGGCCGGCCGTGCTCCGTGGGTTTCTGTCCATGCGCGCGTTGATCCGACAAGCTCACTTCTTAGTTCTTCTAGCCCTGTTCTTTCGAGATGGCACAGCAACGTGCAAGGTTCCCATACGTTCGGAGCGTTGCGGGCGGAGTTTAAATGAGCAAAACGAAAAACGCTCGTTCTGGAGAGGTTTCTGGTGTGGGTACGAGACTAAAGGTTTGTCCCCTTAGCTCCCGTGATGATTACCACTGACAAATCAAATTTCGTCTCCGAGAGAATTTCTCTCGCCGTTCACTCCTGGCTGCGTTCTTGCCCGAAGTTCTTGCTTCCATGCATCGGAAGCGTCATCAAGCGGGCCTTAGACTGTGTCTAGCTGTGGATAGACCGTCTGATTAACGTACGTTAGTAGGTACTACACGATCCAGAAGCACAATCATACCCCTCTAGCAAAAAAATTGGACATTGCTCACCGTTCGTTCTTTCTTATCTGCGGTTCCTCAGTAATCATTCCTCAAGGCCTTCTCCTCGAATGCCTCCTTCGAATTTGATGTCGATCATGTATTACAATGACTCTTCTATCAGGATTATTCTTTTTGAAGTAAGGTGAGGCCATGCCCTCAAAGCCGAAAAGAGGGCGTCGTATGGCTTGGCTCAGCAGCGGGAGGGCGGGGAGGCGGGCGATATTTGCTACATATGCTAACACTGAACAATATAGTAAGCAATGACCGAACCTGGGCCATAAATATGTAGGCAATCGTACATATTTGACAGCTACACATAATGTCGCTTTCTGAACAGTATGAAAAGGAAGATTAACGACTCGACGGCCTGATTTTCGTTGCAGAGGGAAAAGGCGCAACAACCCGAAATCCACGATGCCGCATAGTATCCCGGAGGCCCCCGATTGCTTCCTCTGCAGTATGTACCCTTTTCTCCGCAACTCCAGCCTGAAAATGATACAATTGCTTCAAGACATGATGTTCTTCTGCCCTACATAACGCAAGGCGACGCTCTGCGCGCATGACTTTCCTCCGCGCCATTGCCGCCTGCAGTTGAATATCAGCCTCTTCTTGCGACGACAGTATCTGTATAATGCTATGTCTGCAACTTTTTGGTTTTTGAACTGAGGTATTTACCACGTACCTGTTCAATTTCACATTGACTACTTGCACATGACTCTTCGTCACTCTCAGTGGTGCACGAGGCTGCACTGCCCAAATCTGCGAAATAATGATCTTCGTGCGAGTTGAGAAACGGCATGCTTCGGTTGAGAGAATTTGTGAGAACCGATTTGGAGGGCGTATGTGATATTGAATGGATACTTACGATATTGTATAGTTATTTACTTACGTTGAAGAAAACGTCGATGGTGTATGTATTAACGAATATGTTGCATTTGAAGTTTGGTCGCGAAAGATAGGAAACATTGTTTACCCCGGCCGACGCATCGGGGCGCTCGAGCGTTTACCAAATACGATACAACAAGTTCATGCCTTCTCACTGTCCCAGGTGCGGGAAGGCCTTCAATGACGAAAACCAGGTTCAAAGGCATATTTCCCAGCCGCAATCCAAGTGTAATCGCAACGAATTCCAGTTCGTGAATCCTATAGAATTACTTCACCGTGCTGGGCTTGAGACACGCGTGGACCAAGACTCTTGTGATGACTCTGCCAGTGTCGAGTCGGTTTCCATGGAGTCAGCGTCAAACTTAGAGGATGGCATGCTCGAAATGGCCGATGGTCCTGCGAAAGAATACTTTGAGGGGGCTGCCAAGGTATATGGCAACAACGGAAGGACGTTCCTTAAGGCCTTCGACGAAGACCAATTCGCTGATATTCGATGGTCAAAGAACCTTTATTATCCATTCTCTGACCTCGCGGAGTGGGATTTGGCTCAGTTTCTACTCACGTCGCCTCTGAGTATGGCTGATATCGACCGATTCCTGTCGTTGACACTGGTGCGTTATTCTTAGCATGAGTGATAACAAAGACTACACTGATATCCATATTCATGCTAGATCAAGAACCTCGGTCTCTCATTCCGGACGGCCTCGAAGCTCCGTAGTCTTGCGGAGATTTTACCCCAAACGCCACCATGGAAGTGTCGTCAAATAGATACCACCCCACATGCGACCAAAAACCGTGCGAGGCTTTTCTATCGCGACACTGTGGAGTGCCTCGAAGTGCTCCTAAGCAACCCCATCTTCGGCAATTCGATTGATTTCAGTCCCTACCGTGTTTTCACCACCTCGCAGCGCCTTGTCAGGGTGTACGGTGAATGGATGTCTACCGACCATGCATGGGAGATGCAGGTAATTCATTCGAGTACTGCTGTCCGTGGAAATTCTAATTCTTGTGTCCTCGAAAGGAAAAACTCCCGCAAGGAGCTTGTTTACTGGGGGTGATCCTCTCGTCAGACAAAACTAACGTGACCAACCAATCAGGCGGAAAAGTATCGCATCCGCTACTCATGTCCTTGGCCAACATCCACGCGGACGTTCGCAGAAAGGCCTCTTCGCACGCATTCATGCCCGTCGCATTCCTCCCGGTCGTGAAGTTCATTCACGAGAACAAACGAATGACGGGCGTTCTGTCCGACCGCTTGTACCATCAGTGCTTGGACGTAGTTGTGGAACCGTTGAAGATTGCAGCTCGGATCGGGATCATGTTGTCCGATCCCCTCGGAAACCAGCGCTATTGCTTTCCCCCCTTGGCGGCTTGTATTGTAGATTCACCCGAAGCTTGTCTGATTGCATGCGTTCGAGGGAAAACGTCGCCAATCACCCTGGCTAATTATACTGAATTTGGCGACGACTTCCAGCATCCCCCTCGGACGAAAGCTTCGACACTCAATTCTATAGCATCCGTCACCGTGGACCCTGCGGCTTTAGTGGCGTATTTCGAGGCCTGTGCGGCATCCCGCCTCAACGGTGTTCATCTCCCATTCTGGCGAAATTGGCTTCTTTCTGAGCCAGCACGGTTCCTTCCTCCAGAAGTACTCCATCTTTTCCATCGCTCGTGGTACGATCACGATTGTAAATGGTGCATCAAAGCCGTCGGTGCCATGGAGATCGATTTTCGGTTCTCCATCGTGCCACACATTACCGGATATCGGCACTTCGGTACCGGCATAACGGCTCTCAAACAAGTCACTGGGAGAACTCAGCGGGACCTCCAGCGATACATAATTGCGGTCATTGCCGGCGCCGCGCCTGTGAAATTTATTCGAGCTGTCCGTGCTCTCTTACAATTCCGCTACTTATCTCAAGCACCAGTTCTCGATGAAGACGCATGCCGGAAAGTATCTGCTAGTCTTGCAGAATTTCATACTCATAAGCAGGCGATCATCGACGCTGGGGCTCGTTGCGGCGAGAGCGGCAACGTTCTAAACCACTGGCAGATACCCAAATTAGAGATGATGCAGAGTGTCGCATCGTCCATCCCCGCGGTTGGTCCGCCCATCAACTGGAGCGCAGATACCACTGAACGCGCACACATTGATTGTGTCAAGAATCCCGCTGCCGCCACGAACCACAACGACTTCGAATCTCAAATATGCCGTTACTTGGATCGTCACGAGAAGTGCCGTGCGTTCTCCCTTGCATTATCCTTGCGGGAGAATGAACTAGGACTTACAACATCTCTCAACCAATCCGATGACTTTGTGACTGGCGATTGCCTACCAGACAAGGGGCTATCCGACTCCGTGCTGGGCAACCCTTCTTCGCGCAGTTTCACCAACTATTTCGAGCAGTCCGGCGACCCTCAAAACCAGCGTATTTTCCCGCCCCGTACGTTCACTGAAGGACCCGTCGCCTTTCATCTCAACAACAAACCTGTCGCTGGAAGTATGGATATAGACGAGGTCGCTAGACATTACGCACTCCCTGACTTACGTGCTGCCCTAGTCAATTACATTTACCGAAGGCACAATGGTCAGTCTATCCACATCGGAGGTCGCAGGCAGTATCGCGCCGATCACCCGTTACCCTTCGAGAAGATACAGGTTTGGCACAAGGTCCGTCTACAGCAAAAGTCATTTCATGATACTTCTCGGCCCCTTCCTTCACAAGCGTTGAATGCACATGGCCCATCGACAGCCTGGCCGAAAGGCCGGTATGATGCAGCGTTCGTCAACGTTGACCCAGATGAGGACACGTGGCCTCGCAGCGGCCTGAGAGGTAGCTTGTTTTCTAAGTTATGCAAGTTAGGTGATCCATTTCAATCTATTGCAGGTCATACGATTTCCGAGCTTCGCCTTATCTTTCTACCTGTACCCACGTCAACGAATCGACAGGTCCGAAATATTCGCTGGAAGCAGGAATTTCTCGTCTACGTCGCACGGTTTAAGGTTCAAGCGATGGATGCCGTAACGGGCATGCACACGTTGAAACGCGTTACTCCTCTGGCCTTTGACATTCTCCCACTCAGACAACTTAGAGCATTGGCCCCCATTGTCCCCAAATTTGGTGCTGTAGCTGACCCGCGTTTGACATCCAGAACATCGTCGACTTACTCTCACGACTTCTATCTTAACTGCTTTTTCACTAAGGAGTTATTTTATGCCCTGGATGGACAATAGCATTTGGTGAATATGGCATATCTCAACACTGCCTTAGCACTAAATTTGTGAAGGCTTATGTAAATAATCACCATCTTTATAATCACCATCTTTCTCAGGTCGAAGCTTTGAGAATGTCGTCCCCGCCCGGCAACTTTCGTCAACATACCGCCAACTTGGAAGCATTCCGCAACCAGGCCCATCCCTCTGAAGGTATTAGTCCACCTTATCACAGAGGGAGTGGATGGACTCAAGCCAGAAAATCAAGTTGGTCTCCAGCCTCGGAGGCCCGGTCGCCACCGATCACAGACAGCAAGCCATCCCCCCTCAAGAACGGTCACTCACTCAGGACCGCGATCATAAACGTCAAATTGGACAAGAAGGGTGCTAGTAGCGAGCCTGAAAAGAGGCTCCTATTCCCGTGTAGCAGTGCCCCCAATCTAAAGAACAGCGAGATCGACCAAGGCATGCCCCATCAACAGAGCATCTATATTCCACTGATACCACCTGATATAATAAAGCAAGGTGCGATACGATAATCGACACGATCCGAAGCAATCGTGAACCTGGGACGTACAAGGTAACCGGCCGCATCTAACCACCATACCAATATATAAATTACTAACATCTAAACAGCATTTTAAGGACGTAAACACTCGTGAGAAAGAGTATATTGAGCAGAAATTGAGCGAGCCATACGGTTACCACAGAAATCTCTATTGTAAGGCAAGGTGAGTTCGAGTTACGACTCTCACAATCAAGTGACACGAAGAAGCTCTCTCAAGGCTCACCTTTTATCCGATCGAACGCGATTTGTCCGCCTTCATGCCGAGTGAAGTTCACGAAGCTGGTCTCTCTCACATGGGAACCAAGATAACAACGACTTTCCAAGAGATATTCGGTACAGATGATGACTCGCTGGTAATCAAAGTGAACTCGAACGTAGACTTGCGCGCCCCTACAATCCATACCATCCCAGATATCCTCGTGGACATCCGATATACGACAAAGTCGCCAACTTTGTGTCCCATTGAACGCATATGCATCTGGGAGTGCGCCTTCACGCAGGGCAATGCGGACGTGATACGAAAGCTCAAAAACCAAATCGCGAGCCACCCGCAGCTGATCTCAGTCGCAAAAATCATTATCAAGGAGAGTCCGGTATATTCAGCCCCAAGCGAATTCGGGATCATGGGGATGAATCGGCGTACGCCGGCAAAATCCTTGACCCAATTCATGGCTCGGAAGAAGAATTCGAAGACACTAGGACCCGTCCGCCGTCATGGATTCACCTGGATCAACATCAATTCCGTTGAAATGCAAATATGGGTTCGGACCGGCGAGGAACCGATCGACGTCAAACGCGAGAGTACGGACAACCAAATTTTTGCTAGAGGGGTATAATTGTGCTTCTGGATCGTGTAGTACCTACTAACGTACGTTATTCAGACGATCTATCCACGGCTAGACCCAGGCCCGCTTGATGACGCTTCCGATGCTTTGGCCAATCAAATTAAAAAGCTCTCTTTGAAGTATATTGAGGCTGTCCGCAACCCCGGTGTCGACCACGACGAAGCACCTCCGAGTCCGGATGTGCGTTCGAATTCGGGTGGTCCCAGCTTCGATTACTCGGACTCGGAGGCGGACTCGGACTCGGACTTGAGCAGAAGCTCAAACGAGAGCTTGATCGTGAGCTCAGTCGAGAACTCAATCGAGTCGGAGGGCAAGCGCGCGGGAAGTCGAATTTACAGTACGTCTGATGCGGTCTTGTGGAGCATGCTAGGCAGCTCAGTACCACCACACAGCCGACGAAGAAGTCGCGGAGATTAACGAGTGGATTCCC
>JBBPOK010000860.1:0-10238 GCA_038091415.1 Leccinum variicolor | reverse complement strand
GAAAGAGGATACTCGGGCGGTCGAGTCTGCTTGCTCGTCTGTCTGACACCCCTCTCCGACGATTAGGGTCGGGCGATCGGCCGTCAGAGGGTACGATCTACAGTAGGGGCACATAAGGGAACGGGTTGGTAGCGGTTTCGAGCATGCGAAAGCTCTCGTCAGGGGGCTCCGCTACCCCTACCGCTGCCCATCCGAGACCGTTTAGGGTACCAGCTACCAATCTTGAGCCCTATCGAGTAAGTTGGCCAGATCACAGAGGTGCTAGTGACATGTGATTGGTTGCATTTGGGGCAATAACGAATGGGGAGGAGGGATGCTTCCTGCTCGTAGATTCGGAGGTGGAGAGGAAAGGAAGGTGGGGGCGATTCCCACAGGTTAATCGGGCAAGAAGGGCCTTTTCGGGGTACCCGCCGGCACTAATTCGCTGCCATGCGGTACCCCCGTTGGTTCATACCAACGTGGGGTCCTCTCTCGCCATCACGAGGATTCGGCTCAGCGACACAGAGTTTATCCATGCAGAACCACGATCGGGATCTCCAATCGTCTGTATCTCACCCACCACTGATACGTCCAGGGACTTGTCGAAACCGACCATATCCACTGCCGAGCTCATGAGCGACGCGTTGTCCGCCATGATCCGAAATTCCTCTCCTGTGCGCAGGTTGCACTGCCGGACGTACTTGGCATGACCCCGAACAGTGGGCCTGGCCGGTCCCGTTCGCAACATCTATATTGATGGTCTGTCAGGTTCCGACTCGGGATCCATCCAGGTAGTCGATCTGTCCTCTATTAAGCCGCTGCCAAATCTCGTGTGCGAGGGGCCGTAGGGGGCCGTCGTAGAGGCCCGAACTCGATGCTGCGAGCGCAGCGCTATGTGTATGGATCCGCTGTTCATGGGGTCGACGTGCATGATAAGCTTGCGCTTCATGGCGCCAACGAGACCCTGGATACGATCAGTGGTGATGGCTATGGCTTGACCTACAGTAAGGAAATGCTTCTCGCGCATCGAAATCATCGCCGATGAAACATTCCGTCTTGCACGGATGAGGGCAGTCAGAGTGGGCGCGTAAGACGAGATGTACAAATGGGAAACTTTCCCTTCGCCATTCCGATACGGACCACCCGCGTGCAATGGAAGAAGGCAAAACTGGTTAGTGAGACCGTCGTCTGGAAGAAATTGGCGATCAGCGAACCGACCTCATCCGACAGGGTTTTTCTCAGAAAGCGGGCAAGATCTCTCCTGATGTCCATTGACTTTGCATCCAAAGTCAAGGACAAGCGACAGATCCTGAACATGGAATTCTGAGACTTGCGATGGGATGTGGATAGGATCTGTGTCGAAAGAGACGAGTGCATCGCACATACACTGGCTAGCATTTACGATTATCACAGGTACGCCACTGGCAGCGTATTGGAGCTCGGAGAAGGAAGAGGGGGGAATGAACCCAGCGAGACCGGGTAATTTGCGAATTTGGGTAATTCAGACCAACATTTAGACTGTACAGCCTGTTGTCCTTGCGAATGAAGGGTGTCGTGCATTTCTGATGACAGTCAAGTGAAATGGTCTGCAAGGGCCTCTCCTTCGTGGTCCGACGCGATGACGCCTTAAAGAGGGGAACAGAGGCGAGCAATCTGGTTCCAGTACACCCCCTAGCAGCTCGATTGCTTTTTGCGGAGACAAGTAGAAAATGTATCAATTGCTAGGGATGAAGCGAGGTCGTTGAAAATGTGAACAGGGTTGGGTAGGGTTGACAGAGCCGCGAGATGCT
Source organism: Leccinum variicolor (assembly GCA_038091415.1). Lineage (NCBI taxonomy): Eukaryota > Fungi > Basidiomycota > Agaricomycetes > Boletales > Boletaceae > Leccinum > Leccinum variicolor. Next base: position 8,469 of record JBBPOK010000860.1, on the reverse strand, counting down.
GAACGAGTAGTTGAAGAGATTATTCGTATGCCAGAAGGACTGTAGGATGACAAAAATCCTCAGCCTCCATAATCCATTGCTTAGCTGCAGAGAGATCGGATGGTGAGACTGTTTGTGAGATATTTTTAAACTCACTGTAGAGGCCGAATAGATCTTCTGTATTTTTCAACTTGCTCAACTAGATGGACCGAACACAGAGACAACGTGCAAGTTGATGCAATGACCATGATCGGTCGGGATAACCGAATGGGCAAAGGCCAAGGGTTTGTATCCCGAGGATGATGCCCTCATCTAGGTCCAAGCCGCTGGTAACGAAAGGAGAGATAGCATGCGACATCCTTTAATGACCCTGATCGATACGGGTGCGCTGCCGGGCAAAGGTCTTGTGAGAGCTTTCCTTCCGAGGAAGATAGCCTCATGGAGGTCTGTCATATCTCCAGGCCGGTTGTGACGGAATGAGAGATAACTTGCGACATGGTTCAATGAGGTTAATCCGCCCGCACGCCCACACGCCCTCGCTTCCCCCACTTCCCATCCGTCCTCGCACGCCCTCTGAGTGGTAGAAAGACTATGCGCATAAACAAGAGTATGCAAGCAGACGCGTTGTCCGCAAGCGCTGTGGGGACGGGACAATGCAACGGTGGTGTGCGTGGCGTGAGACTCGGAGCGAGAGCGATACGCAGCCAAGGGCAAAAAAGACTTGAAGGTACCCGCGAGAACGCTGGGCGTGAATGGTTGAGGGTGGTCAGTGCGACTGAGTGAAGGACGGAGCATTGTCGCCGGTGCGCATCGCGAACAAGGGCAACGACGGCGGCAATGGTGAGCAGGGCCGGGCATGCATATCGTGAGGCGACAAGGCGTACACAAGGGCGAGAGAAGGGGCAGAAGAGGGCGATGGTGTTTCAGGAAGAGGTCGGCAATGTGATGGAGGCGGGTGATCATGTTGAGGATGGATTGAGGGAAGCGCCGGGCGTGCAGATGGTGCTGGCGTTCAGGATTGGAGGCCCACGTAAAAAATAGTTGGGAGATGATCTGGTCGAGGCGTTGGCTAGAGTGTGTCGGCGGACGAGAACTGGAACCGGTCTAAATTTAGTCTCGCAGACCGAGCGTCGTCGGAGAGTATGCCCTCGCGAATGTCCACGAGGAATGAGGAGAGGAGGTCCAAGTCGAGTAAATGAGCACGCAGGATTCCGAACCGCTCAAGCGGTGGAGTGCGTGAGGGAGATACAACCCATCTCTTGCCCATGCACCTGCATTTGCAGTAATCTAACGAACCCAAAGCCGAACTTGCTCTGCATAGAGGCGGAGACGACGGGAAAAGATCCGTGGTCGAGAAAGCGGAGAGGCCTGCCATTCACTCTTTCATCACGGGCTCAGTGAACCCCAACTTGAACCGCAGAGCGACTCACCTTCCTCCACTCTCCCATCTATGACAGTGTGCAAGGTTTATAAGTCCCGTTATGATCGGGAAGTACTACCCTGCCCTGCAACTTGGAGGGGTTATTCACCAAATGTGCCCTCGTCCGAGCGTGTCCGTAGAGAGTGATTGAAACCTGCCGTGCCGATCCGGCTACATGCGCACTGCGCGCCATCCGTTGGTTGCACGCTGGCGCGCTCCGCCAATGGACGATGTTATAAGCTCACTTACCGAGTCTAGACTCGTGGTTGCACCCTTTCTGTGAACGCGCCATTTCACGAGCGTCCTTTTGGTGGAGACGTCGAGACAGTGAATATGACGCTGGACAATAAGGTCGATGTGGGCGACAACCTTTCTAACTGAGCCGTAAGCGTGAGCAGCAGGTGTGAGCAGGGGCCGTAGGGAGACGGCGGAGAAGTATAAAGGAAAAACTGAACGCGCGGCGAACAGAGGTTTCCGAGAGTCCAAATTGGCCATATTATAAGTACTAGTCATGGAATCGAATTTTTCACGAGTCCGACGTCCCTCACTACCACAGCTAAGTACATAGCACTACTATGTCGAACCACATAATCACTTTTGTAGCAGCATTCGCGAAACATATTTCTAGTTTGTGCCCGAGGTAGTCTCGTAGTTACGAACCACGTTTCTAAAGATGTGAGATGGCAATGCCTTTTTCTGCTCCGTCATGCCAGCAATCGGGACTCGAGCAGCAACACTGCGCGCAATTGTTTAATAGTCATGTATATGTGTTCAAGGAATATAGTACATACCATCCGTTTCTGTAGATCCGTTCCATAAGCTTGTCGAGCAGGTGATATTCAGCTGTTTCTTTCGCGAAGTCGTCAAGAGACGCCAAATGACTGTCATAGACAGGGAAGTAATCGTCTTCGGTGAAATGAATTGAAGTGCATGTGCCATTGGCCCACTCATCAATAGCACAGTGGATCTAGAGTGATCATATCAGAAAGATGTCAGGTTTATCGGGAATACTTACCGCTGCCGCCACAATCGCAAGGCCGACTCGAGGAAAAGGTCGGTAATACTTAGCCCACTTGATGCCCTCGTCGCTCTTGGACTTGAACAATACTTCATTGATTACTCGCTGGATTACCGGGCTCTCGTATGGGCCTGTATGCTCATTCACATCTGCACCACGTGTCTTAAAATGTGGTCATGGAACGGTCATCACTACCACTTAATCAAAAGAGTTTGACGTACGTGGAAAATATAAGCGGAATCTTCTAGGAGCTCTTTTACAAGCTTCCTGTTCCTTTCGATCACTGACGGACTGGCGCTGACTTCAAAGCCGAAGATGAGGGGCACGCTCGCACGTGCCCTGGTCTTGAACTGTCCACGGAGTTGAGACCCGCGTAGTGATATCTACCCGCCCAGTTAGATGTGCACGCTAGCAAGCAGATTTCACGTACAATATAGATGATGTCGGCAGTAATCGGGATGGACTGATTGTGGTGGGTACATGCCAATGTCCATGCCCCTTTGGCCCAATCCCGTTCATCGTCTGCTGACGGATAAGCATGCTCAGACAGCAATAAGGCGCGGTAAATCTCAATAGCGGTTGCAACCACTGCTTGATGCTCGGGTTCCAGATCCCCCGCCTTCGGACGACTCTTGCTCTTGCTTGCCTTGTTGGTGGTCTTTGCACTCCGAGATGGAGGCTCGCTCTGACGAAGCTTCTCAGTAGGTGGCAACTGTTTTTGTGGTTCCGAGTCATCATCGTCGCTTAGGACCTGTGCACGGCGAATGCGCTTTTTGGGAACTTGCTCTTCGGCTGAGTCGTCTTCAAACAACGTCTCACTACGACGTGGTATTGAGCGGCCGGAGGCAGCCCCGAGGTTGTCTCCGGACGAATGGTAGCGATTCTCCTTGAAGGTACTGGAATCATCCGCCTTGGCTGGCCTGCCAATGCAATTGTAGTATTACGCTTATGAGATGTAACAGCACTTACTCTTCACTGAATCCTCGTACACGATGATCTTGCTCAACATAGTTATTGTTTTCATCGATCATATCCTCTTCACCCTGGTGATCGTCGAAGTAATACCTCTTGCGCATCACTTTTTCTCCGGACGCTTTCGTGAGCCCCCCGCGATGCGCTTTCTGCAAACACAAGGTATGAGAAAAAATAGATAGCGAGGGTAATCTGTCTTAATTCACGCTCGGGTTGCCAGTGAGCTTACCCACAATTGGAGGGACACTACCCGTACGCGCAACCAATTTGGTGCCCGCCAATGGAGCACCAACAGACCTAGATGAAAACTGGTCTGATTGTAGATAGTATTCAGGCAATAGAATTCAGATTCTACGTACCGCGGTATCAGGAGGAAGCAGTGGTGGGTCACCGCTATCATATTGTCTGGCACTAGTATCAGTCCGTTCTTCGACCGGCCGAGCTGCCATGGTAACTTGCTCCCGTTTGCGTGTCCGTTCATCACGACGCTTTTCTTTCCGTAACGTCAGCTGCGCGGCCGCTAACTTGGCCTGCTCTCTTTCTTCTGTAACCAGAGTGAATAATCAAGAAACCTGGACACCTTTGTACAATACCCTGTATGGCTTGGACCTTCTCGCTGGGGCGAGAAACACGCCCTGAACGCGGCTGAAGAGACGGTATGTCCTCGAGAACACGGGTCATTGGGCAGCGTTGGTTGGACACCTGGAGAACGAGACAACGAGTCAGGAATAAGGAACGAAATAAATACGATTCCGCTTTTAACGTACGCGAGATCCCTCCGTCGGCAAATAGCTAATTCCAACAAATAACTAAAATGTTATGATCCCGGCGAACCTATCGATTCACAAGACATGTCAGCGGACTGGTTAGTCGGACAGTGCATCATTGACTGGTTATGACAGCTCGGCTACTCCGGAGACAACCACTGAGTTCTGCGACTGACAAATCCGAAGATTGCATACATACCTAATCAATTTATTGGCTTTCGTCACGAAAATTTAATCCGAATATTCTAGACAGATGCACTTTCTATTGTTTATAGCAATGTACCGTCCAGTTGAATGCCTTTTTTTAACAATTTAGGCGACGTCCAGTCTGCCGACGCATGACGAAGAGATAGATGGTGCTGAGCGCGTGGAGTTGTGATCTGAAGGAGCACCGCCTAGGTCGTAGGGAAGAATAGTGAGGAGAATGAACGAATGAACCTGCCTCTTCGTCCCAGCAACTCGTCAGTAGAACAAGTCGAGGCGGTATATCCGGCGACGCAGGTCGTCCATCCTCGGTGCTTGTACTGGTGTCTTTGGCGGGGGCGAGATGGGGGACGAAGTCTGCGGTGCGGGTTAGATCGGAGATTCACTGGCAGAGGAAGTATAGGTCAGGTAATGCGTAGGAATGCTCCGCGGGAACAGGTGACATACAGAGGGGTGGGGGGACCTTCCTTGTTCTGCGACGTAGAAACCATACGTGCGATTAGTGTATTCATACCGGGCGCAGAATAATTCGCTGAGTGCCGTGACGGGGTTGTGGCTGAGAAGCGCGTTGAGCAGTCCAGTCCAGCATGTGCGTTGAGCTACCAACCGATTGTGTTCGCACACGAGCGTGACACGACAAGAGGTAGGCGAAGGCGAACGTGACGGACAGGTGAAGGTAGCGAGGTGAGCGACTGTGGGCGTTCGCATACAAGTGCAATGCGGTGAAAGGTCAGAGAGTGTCTCATCAGTAGATCCACAAATTGGTTCATTGGACCTGAACGTGAAATGCACAGGCCGCTGCCGTTATGGAGCGCGCGCTGGCGCAAAGGCAGACGCGGGAAGACAGTGATGGGGACCATCTCGGAATAACAAGACGGATCGCACACAATAAATAGTATTCGTAAAGCAAGCCACGACAAAGCGTTAGGTACATACGGTCAATATTCAGGCTTACAAATTGAAGTCATTAGTAGTAAAGTGACTAAAGTCATAAGCGGCGTAGATATTGTCCTGCGCCTTAGCAGGCATCGAAAGTGTGGAAGGACCGGCTGCCCCAGATATCATGTGACTGAAGTAAGAGTTCGTGGAAGGGCCAGCTTGCGCCTCGAAAGGGATATTGAATGGGAACGGCTGAACTTCTTGAGTAGACGATGATGCTACCGTCGCCTGCGCTGGCAAACGATCCGGGATGCATACCGGCGATGGTGGTTTTCGTGATCCCTTTTTCCTAGGAATTTCTGCTAACATCGCCCTGATGAGTCTAGTTGTTAGTTCAATAATTGATCGCATGTTGTCAACACTTACATTCCATCTTTATGAAGCGAGAAAAGGCGGTCAGAAAACTCTTGCCCCATCGTCTTGTTAGCGAGGAGCCTTGTCATGCCGTTGATAAAGCAAAAAGTCAATGGGCTATATTCTACTCCTTCGAACTTGATTGTAGCGGTGTGTGGACCAGCGACTTCGCGACGTAGCGCGCAGACGAGCTGGATGTCAACTTTAAGTACAGGATACTATACAAAGAATGATACGATCACTTACTGCTGCAGCCGAAAGCGCCAGCATCGGTATTGGTGTTGTCTGGTACACAGCCTTGGCCTGTACTAATGGCGACGAAGTGTGGGTGTACCAAAAGGTACGGTGAAATCGCTCAAAAATATTGTTAGCAAACAACCGAGTTACGTTGCCCTGCAGTATATAATCAGCATAGAACCGGGCCGCTCGATAGGTACACACGTTGGAATCCCGCTCATGAAGGAAAAAATTATGTACGTCCTTCTGTTTGTCAATCTCATCAGCGCGACGCTTCTTCCACTCGTTCAGCGCATCTTGGTCCGTGTTGATTTCAGGAAAAGGACATGTTAGATATTCTGGAACGTAAGACTCCGCAACCTTGACAATATAGGTGCGCAGCGAATTGAGCGACCTCCCGATCTATATAAATAGAGTGAACCGATGACCATAATAGATATATTAACCTACAATTTTAGAAAGCGATTCATTGTATACGGCAGCTGCGCGATGATGTTACCGAATTGGTGGATCATGATGGGAACGTACGACTCACTGCTGCCCAACTGCTCGCAAGCTGAAATAAAGTTCTCTTTGATGTTGGCGTGTAACGGATCTCCGTATAGCCACCCGACCTCAGTGAGCATATCGTTGACGACCAGAACGCGAGCATACGCGACGACCCCTTGTGTTTTCCGATCTAACGACTTTATTGATGGTTCTTCTGTGCGCGATCGAGACACCTGACCGCCTGGGGAGTGTTCGGTGGCGAAACTTGTTTGAGAGATACTTGAGGCGCTCTGGGGGTACGGACTCATGAGGCGTGGCTGCGGATAGATGGTAGAACCGGCGAGTAAACGAAGTCGGTCTTGAGACGGGACGTTAAATCCCCCGCGTTGCTGGTACTTGTGTTGGCAGCACGTCAGTTCTGTGCTGCCCTATGATGGCAGATTCTATACTAACGTACCCGTGCACTCGGATAGTCCATAGTGGCAGCAGCGCGGAGCTGATCATCCGTACCAGCTGTCGGAGGGTCCGCGACAACACCATCCTCACCCTCAGGTGAGATCGTAGTAGGAATATATGAAAAGCCGACGGGGGTTGTGTACGGACCACCCATAACAGGAGGGAGTTGAGGCAAGGACACACCAGTGTTGGTGCATCCTTGGGGATGGCTGGTTCCACGGCGAGACGGGGGCATTGGGTTGCAGACGAGGCGTCTTCTCCATGCCTAGGCATATTTAGTTCTGAGTGTGGCGGGAAATTGAAGAAGGGCATGACGTACGTTACCGACATATTAAACGCATGTTGGACGCATGTTGGACTTTCAATTCAGTCCGGGCCTTCGGCGTTGAGCGAAATGAACGAGGTGGTGATTATCGGTAACTCGAGGCAACGGAGCTCGCGAGAAGTGAGGCCTGAGCGAAATGAACAAGGTGGTGATCAATCGGTAACTCGAGGCAATGGAGCTCGCGAGAAGTGAGGCCTATGAGGTCCCAAGGGATCTGATCGATCTTCCAGTCGAACTAGAAGCACGGGAGTCGGCTGCATCGAGGTACTGAGCGCTTGTGAGATTCCCATGTCACACGTCACGCGTGACCGACCTCGACCTCGATAAATTCGACTAGGCAGCGGCGGTGCCGCTGAAGACCTTGCTTGCGTCTGGTTATAGACTTATAATTATAGTTACCGTGTTATAAATAAAATACAATTTGTATCGGAATGAGAACGAGAAGCATGGTAACATAGAGCATCATGTGAATCACGGAACGTCGGAAAGGTGTGGGGAAAAATGACAAGGAGCAATTGTGAGCGGGAGCGGTTTGGTGCACGGAACTTAGGTGCTATAACGTGAAGCTAAAAGTAGTGGAAGCGCAGAGATCACGCATGGATTACGACGTGAAGCTCAACATGGAAGCGCGCAGACTCGGAGCGAACTAACAATACAGTGATCACGAACAGAGAGCAGGCTGAACAAGATAGTAACAAATCCCTAAATTTTAGTACACGTTACGTTCAAGTTGAGTAGAACGAAAAGACGTATCTGAAAACGTGACCAGGGTCGTTAGCGGTTTCAGTCAAGCACGCTCTTTCCCTTTTCCCTTCCCTTTCCCCGTTTCCTTCTCCGTTTCAGTGTGTACTTTCTTTGTGGCAGGACCAGCATCATCCGCAGCAAGGGTTTGGTTTGAGAGGTCCTTCTCTCGGGTTGCGTTTGTACATAGTGTGAGTCAACCATATTCCGATTTTTTGCACGCCTTGGTTCCGTACCCGACTAGTATGGCAGGGGTATGCGACCCAAAAGATCACGATAGCGGCGTGCAGGAGCGACTGCATAACGTGCATAATTGCGCGCGTTTTGTGATCGCTTCTGCACGCTGCCAGGGGGACGGGGACTCTGGGGATCGGGACAGTGGGGTGGGCAGACAGGGAGGGCGACCGTCGTCGTCGTCATGTCGGCGTCTTGGGATAAGGATCATCAGCAAACCGACCTTTTCTGTAGCCGAGATGACAGCATTTTGACAGAGTTCTAGTCCGTCGATGATTGTCACACTCTGTCATAGCCTGTCATCACCTGTCATCACCTGGATGTTTTCGACCTT
>JBBPOK010000859.1:0-10243 GCA_038091415.1 Leccinum variicolor | reverse complement strand
GAACCGAGGAGGAAGGGCGTACTTCGCAGTCTACGAGTTGCGATGTGATGTTGCCTTTTGGCATGTTGTCGGGCTGGGCGAGACTATGAAGATGGTGCCACCGTGATAGGAATCAGTGGAGACTGGGGGAGACCGTTGGAATCAACAAAGACGGGGAAGAGCGCCGAGGAGGAAGGGCGTACGTCGCAGTCTACGAGTGCCGATCGACATATTTTGCCTTGTGGCATGTTGTCGGGTTGGGCGTGACTATAAAGATGGCGCCGCCGTGATTGGAATCGGTGAAGACTGGGGAGATCGTTGGAATCAACAAAAACCCTACAGAGCGCCGAGGAGGAAAGGCGTATGTCGCAGTCTACGAGTTCCGATGTGATTTTGCCTCGTGGCATATTATCGGGTTGGGCGAGACTACGCAGATGGCGCCGCCGTGATAGGAATCGGTGAAGACTGCGGGAGACCGTTGGAATCGAAAAATACGGGCCAGAGAACCGAGGAGGAATGGCGTACTTCGCATTCTACGAGTTCCGATGCACTGATTTGTCCTTGGGGGATGTTGTCGTGCTGGACGGGACCATAACACTGGCATCGCCGTGATGGGAATGGGCGACGACTGGGAGACACGGTTGAATCCACAAAGATGGGGTAGAGCGCCGAGGAGGAAGGGCATACTTCGCAGTCTACGAGTGCCGATGTGATTTTTCCTTGGGGGATGTTGTCGCGTTGGGCGAGACTATGAACATGGTGCTGCCGTGATAGGAATCAGTGGAGACTGGGCGAGACCGGGGCAGAGCGCCGAGGAGGAAGGGCATACTTCGCAATCTACGAGTTCCGATGTGATTTTGCCTTGTGGCAAGTTGTCGGGCTGGGCGAGCCTATGAAGATGGCGCCGCCGTGATAGGAATCAGTGGAGACTAGGGGAGACGGTTGGAATCAACACAGACGGGGAAGAGCGCCGAGGAGGAAGGGCATACTTAACAGTCTACGAGTTACGATGGACTGATTTTTCCTTGTGGCATGTTGTCGGGCTGGGCGGGACTATGAACATTGCGCCGCCGTGATAGGAATCGGTGGAGACTGGGGGAAGCGTTGGAATCAACAAAGACGGGGAAGAGCACCAAGAAGGAAGGGCATACTTCACAGTCTACGAGTTACGATGGACTGATTTTGCCTTGTGGCATGTTGTCGGGTTGAGCGAGACTATGAAGATGGCGCCGCCATGATAGGAATTGGTGGAGACTGGGGGAGCCCGTTGCAATCAACAAAGACGGGGCACAGCGCCGAGGAGGAAGGGCGTACTTCGCGCAGTCCACGAGTGCCGATGTGATTTTTCCTTGGGAGTTGATACGCACCTAGCCCCAATGGTACTACTCTGCGATCTGTGCACGGATGATTCGTCTAAGGGTTGCAAGACGGCGAGCATGAGCTGGGCGTGGACGGCTTTGTCTTGTTCGAGGAGGGACGCAACAAACGTGACTTACATGGGCTTGTCAGTCGGAGGTAAGACGAGGACAATACGCACGCACGTCCTCCCATACTAAGCTGTGCGACATTTGAGTTGGATGGTCCGAAATCGGAATGAGCTGTGGAGCTGTCAAGGATGAGAGCGAGGATGTAAGGGAGAAATACTGGCTGAGGCCGCGAGCCTGTTGAGCTGTTGCGCTGCTTGTTCTCTCAGGCTGGAGGCTAGCGGGAGCGAGGGCACGGACTCGAAGAAATATTACATAATGTCATTTATGAAGCTTGATGATATCACGTGTCGACCATAAATATCGATTGACCACTGCTACGGTGCTACCGTATTACTTTGAAAGCGAGTATGTATGATATATGAACCTCAGTCAGTCCGCCAACAGACTTGGCCAAGGGTTTCAATTTGAGCGTGCAAGCCACCCGCGAACGCCTGGGCCAGGTTGCCCCGAACGAAATCACTGAATTGCCCCAAGGGCCAGGTCGGTCTCGTCGAGAGCGCATCTCGCTCTCTTCAAGTGAGAGAAAAACTCTGCGGTTTCCGTCTTGTCTCACCTTTTGTAGGACAACCAAGAGTGTGGTCTGCCACGGGTGGAGATATGGTGCTGGATCGCATCGTCCTGCTGGACAAGGGCGGTAGCGATAGTGTCCAAAGCACCGGCGTACCGCCCAGGGGCTGCCTAGCTTGTCGTTGTTGCCGCCGGGGGCCGCATATAGGGCAGTGTCTTGTGCTGAGCTGCGGGGGGCGCGATGGATATGGCGCGGGAAAGTTGGTCCCTTTGAGGTTGTTGGCGGCGAAGTTGGTGATGCCATGACCGATGGTGGCAGAGAGTTCAGTAATGGACTCTTGGATCTGGGTGGGGTAGTCGTACGTCTCCACCTCGATCAACGTCTCCATGAAGGCACGCCAGGCTGTGCGTGCCAGTCGGCTCGAACTCGATGCTGCCAAACAATCGTACGTCGGCTTCGTCGTCGCGCTCGATCGGTCGGTCTGACGCATCCCTGCCTAGGTTGAAGACCGCCGGTCCGGACGACCTCGTCCAGAAAACCGAGGTTGCCCTCATGCTCATTAAGACCGCGCTCGAAAACGTGCGTTCTAGTCGTCTGCATTTTTTGCGAGACATTGACCTTGTCCCCCATCCCGAGCTGCTCAAGAACTTGAACGATCTCATCAAAGCACAAGTGAGCACACGCTGCAATTCACACCTGACGAATCGTTAACGTCCGTTTCAGTCAACTTTCTTTGCTTTTGCCCCGGAAGCACTCTCGTCCGCGTACAGGGCGAAATCGAGGATTTGAGTGTGGCCGCGGAGGGCGAATACAGGTATCATCCTTTTTTTCAATTTATTTCAACATTGTCGTCTCATATCTACTCTAGAAAGTCCCGGATCACTGAACGTCCACGCAACGTCCTTTCAATTCCTGTGTACGGATAGTGTACTATTCTTGCACGTGTTCGCTCTATCACGAATCCTTTTCCCCTCCGCGACCTTTATGGAGTTCTTGAAATCGCGAGACCCCGTTCAGTTTCAGTCTGTGGTAGCATTTGGAGGTAATGAACGTCTACGATTATCCTAGGGGCGTGACCGTTTGAAGGGATACAGATGCATTCGGAGATAGACGTTGAACGTTCAGCAGCAAGTATTTCACCAATTTTGAGCAGAGCCCGACTTGTTGGATGTCACCACTGTCGACGCTGGTATTCTTTTTCCCTTTGAATCTTGTGGCCTGAAATTCGATGCGACCTCGTTGCTACCGTCGTCCCCGCTAACAGCGGACGTACACTCGGGTTCAGATCAAGCTACAAACAGTCGCCAGAATGCCCAAAGGGGCCGAGTCATATTATTCAAGGTACAGTACTTACCAGTGTGCGCGAATCGGACGTACCGTGAACATCAAGCAGTCGTTCAAGTCTTCACCCTCGAGCCAGACGACCAGTCTCAAGTTGTCCGATCCCTTGAGGTACGGACACGTCGTTGTCGCTGGCCCATCAGAACATGCTGGTCTGCGTGCTGCCTTGTGTCGTCTCACCAGTGTACCATTGACTACCCCCATGCATGGCCATCTCGGAAAACTACGGTGTGATGGCTACTGGTGAGAAGACGATCACCTTGCACTCCGAGTCTGCAAAGTTTCCTCCACCTCAAGGATGTGAGTATATGCGTTGTGAAACAGGTTGTCTGAGTCTACTATCCTGACATCCAATGTACTTCAGAATGAAGGTGTTGGATCAAATTGATGTGATCCGGACAGCAGCGTATCGTGTTGGCTCACTTGATATATGAGTTTGTTCTTTTCCTGATCGAAATAAGTCAATATATGGTGCAGGTCGAGCTCCCACCTACGACGGTCCGATCACGGCTGATAGATGGTTCAACTATGATGATGTTCGCGATCAACTGCCTTTCTCATCCCACTCCGCAGCCGCAAGTCCACCTCGTGACCTCCGTCCCAGAGATACATTCGGAAACCCTGGTGATATGTTCAGAGAAGCATATATATCGTGGCCTTTTTGCGCTCCTGACTCGAAAGCCATCCTTCCGCTCGCCCGAGCGACAACCTCCCGCCTGCAGCCCAGCCGAGCATTACCAAGACGCCGCAAAACCTTGACGTATCACTTGATCTGGTAACATCATACATCGTGCAGAGGCTCAAGGAATAGACTCGCATCAAGAATTGAAAGAGCTGTCAACCGAACGGTTCTCGAAGAGTGTGGAATTGCGAATCACTCACAGCAACCCACTCACACCACTAAAGGACCAATAGTAGTCGAAGTGACTGAAGATGATTGGTGTTCAGGAGCCAGAACCCTGACAAGATGTTTTCCCACCGTACCTCCTTTCCTCCGTTCCGGTGATCACGATCGCTTGGATTATCGATTGCAGCCGCATCAGACGTTCTCGGTGTCAATCCGAGTCTCGGGTGAGACGTCGTGTTTTTGTCCTCGGAGAACTGAGCGGGATTACTAAGTAAGATAGTGAAAATTTCCCGGAGGCGGTGCTGGCGCGACCTCACCTTCGAACCTCGGAGATTGCCGGGGTTTCCTTCCCGACCCTACTCCAAGACCTGACAGGGCACAGCCCGCCTAAATAACAATAACTTGAACTCGTAGAATGGCGTCGACCCTTTCCGAGGACCGCTGTCATCGCACGTCGCGCTCGGCCAGTGTGAGTTCTCGTCCGTCTCTCGTCCTGTCCATAATACTATTTATTATCGATATTATTACACACGGTCGTTCACTGGCACGTTCATTGATGCATCGCCCACATTAGTCACTCATTTTTCCAATTCGAAGCACAACTGAGTCTCTCCAACAGACAAGGCGGCAGGCAAGATTAGTACTAAAGAGCTTTTCCACCCAACGGTCACGAGGGCTTCTAACCCAGGCTGGCAACGGGAGGTCGTCGCAGGAAACATACTCGCTAGATACGTCGCCGCCAGACTGTGGCTTGCTGCGGACGTGTGATTGCCTTGCTTGCAAGGTCCTTGGGAAAACGACGTGACGGGTCTCGTTGTCGTGTAACTTAGGTTCCTCTTTTCCGGAAGGATTTCACTTGCATCAAGCATCAGTAAATAGCGCCTTAGTAACCGTATCGAATTGAAATTGAGCACGACACCGTGCCAGTGCCACACAGCCGCGACGACGATGTGACGACGTGACAAATGCCGCGATGGCGTGCCACGATGGGACGACAACGAAGACGCAGCACGCACTGACAATGGGTGGGTACTTGATGGTACCGTGGTCCGTGGGTTTCAACGGCAGTCCAACCTGCACCCGTACCCGGTACCCTTACCCTTTCCCGCACGCCTCACTTGAATCTGGAAAGCAGCTTTGAAACGTAAGCGTAATCAGATTCCGTTCATTTCGCAGGCTGCCGGTTGGCTCCGAATCAGTCTGGTATTTACTACATCATTCCATGCATAGTCTAGGGACTCGGAAGATAGGCGAAAGCGCGAAGCGCTCTCCGGCCCGGCCCGGAATGGGAATGGGGGCAGGGGTGTGGTGGGTGGGTGACGAACGCTACAGGGCGGGCGAGCGACATGGTGCAAAAGAAGAAGCGATGCCAGATCTCGCTTATGTCGCTTGTCCGAAGACCATGCACACTGTCACACTGTGGCTCCGCTCGTGCTAACTGCGCCACAGTCTGTCACGTACTTACATTAGTAGGTGACTCGGTGAACCCCGGAAGGTTTCCCGCCGCAATGCACTGTATCCTCGCATAGTATGTATTATTCCTTTTTAGGAACTTGAAGGCCATGGTCCTCCCGGGACGCGCAAGAGCAACGAAAATAATGGCCCACCCGATTCCCTTGGCACTGCCCACCCGATTCCCTCAGCACTGCCCACCCGATTCCCTCGTGCCCACCGATTCCCTCGTGCCCACCCGGCGATTCCCTCGTGTTCAGCCTTGCGAGCGAGGCAAGGGTCACTCCGAGATCTGCCTCCCGCTCACCAGACCGGTGGCGAAACACGAGTATGATGCCTTCCATGGGAGTTGCAGCCTTGCAGGTAACGAGAATAGAATAGCAGAAACGAAGATGCCCATGGCATAATGTGGATACCGAGAGGGCGGCGGAGCCGTGGAGGAACTCGAAGTCGCGCTCGTTTTTGCTTGATGATAACATCTTAGACGGCGATTTTTTCTTCGCACCCTTTTGATCTTTTGGCGTGACGATGAGTGACGATGCGTTTAGATCGGAAGAAGCAGAGATTTCGGTGGCGATGGTGTATGGCTGCAGCTCGACGCGACGGACGATTGGATTCGTCACGTTTGTAGAATAGTGAGTTGAGTCTTTTTAGGACCTTGGGTGATAGCATCCTGTTCCATGTCTCGGAAAAACTCGATGTCGATGAGTGCAGTACGGTGACATTCTGATCTCGCTGACGAGCCTTTCTTTACTCTATTGCGTGTATATGCTAGGCTTTCCAACAAGAAGTTGCGTACTACGCGTCCTACCTCAACATCCCCACCACCTACCATCCTTCACTGGCACCGAGGAACAAGTCACACATGGCCTCGTAGAGCCGTATCGTGAACGAATACTTCCGGAACTCTCCTTACATGCAAAAAGACATGGTGGACGGGCTTGGCTGCCCATCGATCCATCACAGCCGCCGGGTTCGTTGGTACTAGGGGACTCCAACACCTGCGCACCACTTAGGTTGAGGTCTCCTGACGAAAGAGACGGGAATTCTTCCTTGGATTGAAAGATGGAAGGGTCATAGACGGCGAGCCTGATCAAAAATTGCAGTCGACGTTCATTGCCAACGTCAATACGCTGTCTTGCCCAAGGTCACGCACGTGTTGTTTCGACAGTGTTTGATCGTGAGTTTCCTCCCTTCTTCTTCTGCAATCATTTCCTTTTTTAATAACACCGACGAACCGATCTCAGCATCATCCGACGTTCATTCTATCTGGCTTCGACTCGGGTGTACACTGGATGATGACGAGTCCACGTACGTGCAGTATGTCAAGCATCTCGAGCAACCTGATCATGCAGGAGGCCAAGACGGAGAATTCGGTAGAATATCTTGCGCAGGGGTACCATTGAAGACTACCTCCAGAATCTGTTTCAAGTACGCTCGTACGATTTCTGTTACTTTTTTACGTGTGTTTGTATGGGGCAACGGTGACTGAGCCGTATGCACACATGCATACACAGTCCCTAATGGGTGACCTTCAATCAATCACATATCAAACATTCCGGCAGGATCCCGTCAAGTATGATCACAAGTATGAAGAGGTGAGGAATTTTGTTTTCATCGCCGTACCACCAACTTCCAAGGTCGTTGTTCATCGTCCTGATTGGTTAGAAAATAACAAGGCCGTTTATCGTGCCCTTTGAGACATGCCAAAGCGCATCTGCGTCGCGTCCTCCCTCTTTTCTTTCGCCCTCTACTACGCTATTGCCCTTGCTGACATAATAGTGCTTGTGTAGCGTCATCTGTGTCGCTAGCGCCGGGCGTAGTCACTTGTTTCGCGCGGCCTCAAAGCCATCCAAAGAGCGAAGGAGTCATTTATCGTCTACGCGGTCGAAACCGCCGGCTCAATCTCTTCGGCTGGGTCAGCTGAGAATGTGGACGCCTCTAACAAGGCGTTTTCGACAATGGCGGAAGGTCGCCTTCGACCGGCGAGTGAGACTTCAAGAAAGGCGAGTGAACCTGTAATCATGATCTTAGTAAATGGTCAGAATGGTGGTAGGTCTTCAGAGTTGGCTCGCAGATGTCGTTATTTATCTTTCCTTGCAGAAGAAGTCGAAAGTCAGACCTCGTGCGGAGGTCACGACGGCAGTACTGGCACTGGAGATCGTCCTCCGGATCGAAGGCCATCGAGCGAGGTAGCTCTACGTCAGAACTAGCAAGTTGGACGACCTCCGGATCCGAGACCAGCGAGCGAGGTAGGTGGTTCGTCGGCGTCAATCACATCTCACGTCGTATCAGGTACAACAAGCAAAAGATGCAGGTACTCAACCCGCAGAATTTATTTGAGCGTGTATGCGCTTTGCTTGACCACATAGCCATATCGCGGAACCTCTAGCAATATGCAGCAAAAATCAGGGAACGCCAAGTTACAGGTACTCTCCGTTGGAAACGACAGAGCGATGATTTGAGATCATATATGCTGCGCAACATAACATCTTTACCATGAAATTGTGTCCTTGCCCCGGCAGATTCCGAGCGACTTTTTTTCCACTTTTAGCGTCAGTATAGTTGGAGATTGGATGGAGATCTCTTACTTGCATATGGGAATCACAGATGCAAATCTACGATAGCCGTGTGATTTATCTACTGCATATACAGGTGCAAACAAACATATCAGGCAGATCTAGAACAAATCTGGAAAGACTCATCGCGGCAGATCTGAGATCTAAGATCCGACGTCAAACATGTACTACTCAATAGACTTGGCAACGTTCCTTTCATCGCGTGAGATCGCGATGTGATAGCAAAGACTACTACTAAGTATAGTAGCATTGGTTTGTTTCTATTTATTTAATCTAACAAATGGCACCTTCCGAGTCGGTGTTTCGATTCTGCGATATCAGCAAGCTGGGACTTTTGATCACCGTTCACCGTCCCTCCAAGTTGTTCTCCAGATGTCATCCGATAATCGCAACACGTTTGGTGTGCCTGCGTCGAACGACTCGGTCCCGGACCCAGCTGCTCCGATTATTCAACGGTCTGGTGGCCAGGGCGGCTGTATGTCTATCATCTGTAATATTTTAGTAACTATTCGCTCATTTTTTGTGGCAGCTGGGACGGTGACACCACAGCACATCAGCACCCCCGACAACCCATTTCCTGTTCAGGTCAACTGGCAGACGGGCCTGCGTCCAAGCTCGTACAACTCAACAGACGGTCATGTCAGGCGTGACATTATTCAGCCAACATTCACGTTCCCCCCCTCGTCCTTTTCCCCCGAACGTAAGTTAGATCGTGACTTCAGAGCTTCGTTTACTCAATGTCTTCCAGAATGACTACTCAATGCGTTGAGAGGCCATGCCCGCCAATCGGGCTGGTTGGAAGTCACCCATGAAACCATGGCGAAAATCGCTTTCATGATCTTGACCGGATCTATCCCATGTACGCTTTCATTGAAGTCCGATCTAGTTCTCGATATCCTCGACACCGTCATTCAGTGGAATAAAACGGTGAGGAGCAACCCAGCTTGGGCACCGACCGAAGGTACAGTTCCATTGTCAATTTTCCGGGTTGATGTAAGCGTTGACACAATTCAGTGAAAGGAATCTTCATGGACAATTACACACCGATATTTTCCACCAACCGCAAAGACCGCAATTTCTGCAAATTATTAAGCGAGCATCTCTCCCTAGTCCCTTTGATTTTCTTCAATCATGTCCGGGAATCCATCAGATGCTTAATGGTACCAGCCCGGATCCATAACGACTCAACTCATTCATACCCCCGCCATGTGATCCCGGGTTACTCGACCGAAAATCACACACATGCTGGGTGGATCGACAGGCGCCTCAACTGGGACAATCGTTGGGGTTACAACCTCTGGCATGTCGAAGTCAACGAGTCCAGCGAATTCCAGGTAGGTATTAGTTGTTGTGTTTGTAGATTTCTATTCATATCTTCTAGATCTGGTGGTTTGCCGATCGATCCGTGCGGGAGATTTTTCGCCATGCGTTGCGAGTAAAGAACTCCATCGGCTCGTTCGCAATCGAAGTCCCACAGGATTATGGACAAGGCCAGGAGGTGCCATGCACGGTTCAAACTTTATCTTTTGTTCTTACTGCGGTACGTACACTAGCCGCTTGGGTGTTTGTATACTGGCTTACACTAATTTACAGTTATGTGTGGAGTTGGAAGGGATTGCAGCTCGCAGGTCCTGCGACACGATCATCGACTATATGGAACGCTTCAGAACTCTTCAGGTGGTCATATTTTCCTTTCTGACGAGCATCAATGAGCGGACAAACGGACATCTGAACGAGGAACAGTCCAATGCTGCATACCTCGGTTTGCAATCAGTTCTTCAACTCATTGATCTCAACGATGTCGCCGCTGCTCACGAAACCGTGAGCACAATTGTCATTAGTATCTAGCTACATATCTTTCGTGTCCCGAATGTACCAGTCGATATCAATAAATACGTGTTTTCGAGAGTTTGCGAAGATCACAGACTGCAAGGTGATCGTCTTCTCACCAGTAGCCATCACACCGTAGTTTTCCGAGATGGCCATGCATGGGGGTAGTCAATGGTACACTGGTGAGACGACACAAGGCAGCACGCAGACCAGCATGTTC
>JBBPOK010000858.1:0-10246 GCA_038091415.1 Leccinum variicolor | reverse complement strand
TCAACCAGATCACATCAGATAGATTAGATCCTTGCACCATTGGAATCAGCAAAACAGGGGCTACAACTTTTCTAGGGAAACCAAAAAGGAATAATGAGTTTCCTTTTTGGGAATAATTTTTCGCAGCATGGGACACTGCCGCTTTCTTGACAGGGGCTTCTGCCTCAACCATCTATACGAGGAGTTAACCCGTGCAGTGTTTAGGCCTTCGGCCCAAACGATCCTAGTTTTTGTGAAGGGCTATATCCTAATTTTTTTGTGAAGGGCTACATCCTAGTTTTTTGTGAAGGGCTATATCTTAGTTTTTTTTTATGAAGGGCTATCTGCTATTTTTGTGTGAAGGGCTTTATTGAATAATTCAAATTGTTGCATGAGGGGCTTCATTTTATTCATTCTGTCAAATCCATATTCACAATATAATATATACATGTCATTCATAGTTGCAATCCTCTAAATACTTTTGTCCATACTACATTGGTAGTCTTTGTATTTCTTTGATTGTCAGGGAAAAGGACTTTGATGTTTCTGGGATGTGTACAACGTGAAAGGGCCAATGTCATATAGTTGTCCATGAGAAAAAACAGGATTGCCAACATTGAGTCTAACATGATTAAGAGTTTGACCTTGAGCCTTGTTGATGGTCATTGCATAGGCCAGATGAACAGGAAATTGCATTCGACGAAATGGAACAGGGGAATCTTCCAGACCAGAATCAAGAGCCATGCGAGGAATAAAGACTACATTGTCATCACCAGCTGCATTCAACACTCTACACTCCAAGATGCGAGGGGTATGTCTGAGCAATCTCAATCGAGTACCATTGTAGAGGCCATGAACAGGATCCAAATTTCTCAATAGCATAAAAGGAGCACCAGTTTTGAGCTCAACCTTGTGCAAGGGAAATCCAGAAGGACTGATTGTATGAAGAATCTCTGGTTGAATGTAGTTATACTCTGGATCAGTGATGGAGTCTGCACTCATGCAGGTGAACTTCTCCTGAGGTTGAACAGAATTCAAGATAGTAGCATTCATCTTCATCTCATGGACTTGCAAATTCCTGGGATTGAGAATAGTGTGATCCAAGAAGTACTGGTCAGGAAGATGCTGATCTCCAGTGAGAAGTTGAGAGTA
Source organism: Leccinum variicolor (assembly GCA_038091415.1). Classification (NCBI taxonomy): domain Eukaryota; kingdom Fungi; phylum Basidiomycota; class Agaricomycetes; order Boletales; family Boletaceae; genus Leccinum; species Leccinum variicolor. The sequence goes on along the minus strand of JBBPOK010000858.1, from coordinate 9,115 downwards.
GATGCCATTTTGGAGAGCTTGGATGTCATTGCCAGAACACATATGTTCAGGAAGTACCATGTTTGCCATCAGTTACACCTATATGGAGGAGCTGCTGTGCCCAAGCATCAGATTCAGGATCTTGACCAAGACACATGTTTTGATGAAGGTAGTGAACATTCATATTGGCCCAGAGATTGGAGTGGGTGAGAGTAGCAGGGACTATCTGTTCTCTTGTGCCATGCTGGATGACAGGCAAGGTTTGTCTGAAATCTCCACTCATCAGGACAGTGATGCCTCCAAATGCAAGATCCTGGTTAAGCAGGTCACGAAGAGTGTGCTCTACACATTCTACAACATAATGATGTTGAGAAGCCACTTCATCCCAGATAATAAGAGCAGTCTGTTTCAAGAGTTGATGGTTGACATCATCCTTTCTGATATTGCAGGTGCTCTGATCATGACAGGGAATGGGAATCTTGAAGCGAGAATGTGCAGTACGACCACCAGGAAGGAGCAGAGATGCCAGACCAGTAGAGGCAACACAGAGAACCACTTGACCCCTTGAACGAACAGAAGCAGCAATGAGCTTAGCAAGATAGGTCTTGCCACAACCACCTCCACTGTGAAGAAAGAATGAGGTCCCTCTGGTGTGAATGACACTTTCCATGACTGCATCATAGAGAGCCCTCTGTTCAGGATTGAGAGTAGGAAGGCCTCTTTGAACAAAGTCCTGTAAGTCCTGTATGTTGTACTGTAGCTGCTCATTGATGAGTTGGTTGCCATCTTGCAGACCCCAATTTACTTGTGGTAGAGGCATCTGTGGATAGTCCTGCAAGGCCTTGCCATGTCTCCTGAGGTCCTGAGCTATGAGATAGAGTCCATAGTCATAGATCTGGTCTTGAGTAGGCTCCTGAATATGGTGGGTATTGATGAGATGATGTCTTAGATCATCACAGAGATTGTCTTTGGATGCCTCCCACAATAAATGAGGATCCACAGGGCCACAGTGAACCAGAATAATAACAAAGAGTCTTTTCAATTGAAAGCCCATTTTGAAGTGAGCAGCATCTTGGAGACATAGCAGCCATTCCCTATCATCCTGTAAGAGACCATGTGCACGGCAAGCCTCTTTGAAGGAGTCATGAAGATGGCCATCAACAGTATGAAGATCATCAAAAGAGGTAGCAGCTATGAAAATAAAAATAAAAAGGCATAAGTTATGATATATATTTACACATAAGAGTATGATCTCACCTTTGACCACAGTGAGCAAGAGATGCAAGTAGAATAGTTCACCTTGACCAGGAGATGCAGAGTACATGTGACCAATAGCCTTGTATCTTTGACGAACTGTCCAGACAGCATTTGTTGAATTCCAGACAAACCTCTTGGGAAACTCTTGATAGAGATAGTCATGAGCACTAGCAGCAATGAGATCAGAATCTTGATTAGCCTTGAACCATCCAAGCAACTGAGTATCCTTTGCATTATTGATCACTTGTTCAATCTGAGCATCTGCATGAAAAGCCACAGTCTGTCTTCCAGGTAAATGAATTGACAAACAATAGACAGCAGGCCACTCCATATGCATGGGAAACTCAAAGATGTTGTGACATGCCTGTGTAGCAGAGATGTATCTTGCATCAAGGTAGGTACAAATTTCATCATGACCTTCAGCTTGGATGGTAGCACGATCAGGACCCTTGTAGATGTACTTGTGGATATATTTGACTGCCTTGATAGAACCACAGACCTCCAAATTGATGTGACAGTTGAATTTGACCAAGAGTTCTCTAGGATGAGGAACAACATCTTTATTGGTGTAGATATGCTGGTTTTTCTCAACAGTCCTTCCATTGTCAGGTCTAGCATAGGCAGGATATCCATCCTCCTTGATAATAGTCTGATGAGTGAATGCCTTTGGAAACTGTTTCTTGCAGATATTATTCTCAAGACATCTCTGAGGAGTGCAAGGCCCATGAAGCATAGATCTGGAGACAGCAGAATGGAGTTGAGGATATAGATCAGGATCAGGAATTTGTGCAGAGATGATGCCATCAATTTGCTCCACAGTATGGATCTTATGTCTCTCCTCCAGAAAGACCAGAATATGCATATGAGGGAGACCTCTTTTCTGATATTCAATGGTATAGACAAAGCCAGCCACAGGACCAAAGTAACCATCACGGATCATTTTCAAGAGTGCTTGTTGTTTGGCATGAAAAACTCTAGCAATCAAGTCAGGCCTATCTATGGCACTTTGTCCTATCATGATAAATGAATGGTTAATAATGTTCATGAATGACTGTAAATAAAATCCACACATACCTCGAAGAAGATTCTGAGTAATTTCAGGCCAGCTACCATTAGCAGTCATGGTGAGAAAGAGGTCAGGCTTCTTGTATTCTCTGCAAATAGCCAAGGAATCTTGAAGAAGTTGGTGCATATAGCGAGGACTACCCTTATAAGAGGAAGGCAGGATAACACGACCTACTTGAGCCATATCTTGACCAGGATCATCATGCAAGCGATCTCTCAAACCTTGATACAAATCAGCCCTGATTGTTGTCTGATTATTTGCCACCCAAGTGAGATTGCATTGCTCAATGGAAGCCCAAGCATCACAGACCAGCTGCTGAAACAGTCTTTGACCCTTGAAGATATTTGGTGGTTCTATTTCTGGAGGGCGCACATGAAGTCTATAGGCATACCACAACAACTGAGTGACTTTCTTGGAGCGATGTGGTTGACCATCAGCAATCTGAAGTGGAATGTTCAAATTCCAGCCATCTTCTCCATGTGGAAAAAAGAGAACATAGTGAAGGGTAAGATAGGCAGGATGCAAATTGCTGATACGGTGTAGTCCACCACCTTGAAGACGAACAACAATGTCACGATGAGCTCCAACATGTTGAGAACCTTGATCAGGAACTATGGCAGCTATCTTATCCACAGTAGGCACATTGTAGCATCTTGGATCATTGCCTTGTTGCAGAGAAATGCGCATATGAACATCTGTATGTTCCTCAGGTGGTTTGGCCTATGTGAACAAAATGATAATAAGCATGCTATACACTGGAAAAAAAATGGCAAAGTAACTGACCCTCATGACATCATGAGCTTGTTGATAAATTGCAGCATATGAGTGAGAGACTCTTAGCATTTGATGGAGATCCAGTAAGGTACCACGATCGAGCTGAGGATTGCGATTGAAGCTGATATTGATGGCTTCTTCTGGATCATAGACATAGAGTTGAGCATAGCAAGGATCCTGACCATCTGGTGGAATTAAAGCACCCATGAGATGATGAAGAGCACCATGGATACGAAAAGATTGGGGACCAGATCCTTGAAGAGCTTGATTATCCATGTCAACACCAACTGATGTAAAGGCCAAGGCATTATTGTACTGGCGAATTTTGTTTTTGAACTGAGTAAAATCCTGAGGATCATCATACAAATCCTGCAAAGATGCTGGCCATTGTTGAATAGCAGGAAGATTGACTTGGCCTTGAAGACAACATATGCCAAAGCGAGGATTACGAACACCAGAGCTAGAGAGCTTTTCAGAGAGGAAATGTAAAGCATGACATTTTGGACACTGGATATTCATAAGTCCCAAAGAGTGAGGTTCAATGGGCTCAATATATGGTCTACCACCAAGTGGAATGTGATTTGGGGGATGAGGCAAGGGATTAGGGTTTGGATCTGGATCTGGGTTTGGATCTCCTGGTCCTGGTCCTGGTCCTGGTCCTGGGTCTGGTCCTGGATCTTAATCTCCTGGTCCTGGTCCTGGTCCTGGTTCTGGGTCTTGATCTCCTGGTCCTGGTCCTGGTCCTGGTCCTGGGTCTTGATCTCCTGGTCCTGGTCTTGGTCCTGGGTCTTGGCCTTCTGGATCTGGATCTCCTGGTCCTAAATCTCCAACCTGTTATCTTTCTTCATCCTGCTCATAATGCTCTGCTGATCTCTGACTATATTCTCCCAAAGCCTCTGAGAGCAAGGCCTGAGACAGTTGTTGGATTTGCTCAACCTCCAGTTGTTGTTAATATCTATGCTCTTCCTCTGCTCTTTATACTCCTCTTTGCCTTTCCATCTCCAACTGCTGATGCTGCAATTGTTGTTGTTGCAGATTTTGCTGCTCTAGTTCAAGAAGTCTTTGATGATGCAATTGTTGTTGCTCCACCATTTGACATCTCTGTTGCTGAAGCTGCTGTTGGTAGAGTTCCTGCTCTTGTATCATCTGAAGCCTTTGATTATGCTGCTGCACCAGTTGTTGTTGTAGAGCCATTTGCTGTTCATGATGTCTTTGATGATGATATAGCTGCTCTCTCATTGCTGCTAATCTCTGTTCCTCTGCAAGTCTTCTGTTCTCCTGTTCTTGCTGTACCTGTTGCAATCGAAATTGCTCCTGTTGCCAATGATATCTCTCATGTTCCATCCTTTCTCTTTCCACTTGAGCAATAGGTAGATTAAGGAGGGGATAAAATGGTATAGGATGCATAGCAGGTGCATTAGACGATTGATTTCATCTTCGATTGCGACGTTGCTGATGTGTATTGTTGAAGTTCTCAAGTAGACGGGCATTATAGTCTATATGAGCAGGAGCAGGTGGTTGTGGTGGGGGCAAAACAAATGGCTGATAGGGAATGAGAGGTTGAAGTGGTGGTGGTGGTGGTGGTGGCAAAGCAAATGACTGATAGGATACAGAAGATTGAAGTGGTAGTTGTGGTTGTGGTAGTGCAGCATTTTGAAAGTAAGGATTGATTACTCTATTCCTATGTATTTGTTGCATGTCATGATGAGCAATCAAATTCCTAGGTATTCCAGGATATTGTTGTACAGGAACAGGTGGATGTACCTATAGTTTGAATTTAATTTAATTATTATATTGAATATTTTAATAATTGATGCACTAACCACTAAAGCAGCAGGTATATTTTGTCTGACATGGTGACGGTTTGGAGGAGATCCAAGTAGCCGTTGATCACGCTCAGCTTGACGAGCAGCACTTTGAGCACGTTGAGGAGAAGTAGGGGGAGATGACCTTGATTTCAATATATTATTCATTAGATATACATGAATACATGAAGAAATTTCAAGAACTCACATAACACACTCAAAGCTGTAGAATATCAGAGTCCTAGTGAACAGAGTCCAAGATCCAAGTCCAGAGAAACAAAGAATCCAAGATCCAAGAAAAGTCTTGAGGCTTTGATGTCTTCAGAAAGGTAGTCAAGAATGCACACCAAATCACCAAGATTTTACCAAGTGTTGGTAGCGACTAAAAATGGTTAATCCTGTAGCAGCAGTATGACAGAACAAAGGACAAAATGTCCCAAGACAAATTGAATGGCAACTGCAAGAAGCAAAGCTCCCTTCACCAAACACGTCTCTATTCTGTAGTGCTATCAGAGGTCCCAGCCCAATAAATGGGTTTAGCAACCAGTGAACACACAAAGTTGAATCTGTGAAGCCAGGGAGTAGGGACTTGACAAACACTTCTTTCCACTAAGGGTCTTTGCCTCCAACACGAATGGTGAAATCCAGGCTAAGATGCCTAATCCAAGATCTACACTTTCACAGTGTGTGCTAAAACTAAAGGCAAGAATGAATTTCCATATAACATCATGAAATGAAATATATACATACCCAAAAAAAAAAAAAAACAGAGCCTAGAATGTCTTGTGATTTAGTATCAACTTATAATCAATATATATGTCATATACCTAGCCTCAATGACATAGCCATTCATAGCCATTCATAAGCCAAATATAAGCTCAAGATGATAAACACACCTACCAGATACTCTTTGCTTCAACAACATGGTAAACATATAAGATATCACATCATATCATATAAAAAGTACACACCTGATATACCAACAGTTCTATAATAAAAGTGACAGGGTCAGAAGTGATCAGTTTGCATCATCAAGAACACATACCACCCAAAACTACCACACAGAGAAGCTTGGTCATTTATTAGGTCAACATTCAACATTAAAGATGAATACATACCACCAGCAAAGAGAAAACAACTATGTGGAATTGTAATGAACATCAGTTTGCATTCATCCAACTGGAAAATAAACACATACCACTCAAAACTACCACAGGGATGCACAGTCTTTCAATAGATCAACATCAAGATATAATAATCATCTTCAGAGATGAGAACTTACCACTGGCCCCAGAAAATACTATTTCCACAGCTACTGGAATTTACTGACATTATTTTCCATCATCAGGAACAGATACATACCTACCACTTTCACAAAGACTGGAATATCATAAACATTAGCTTGCATGCATCAAAGTAAGTACATACCACCAGGAAATACCCCAAATAGGCTTCATCTGTCATCAGATCAATATCAAGATCAGCAGAAAAGAGTACTGACCACTACAGAAGGCTTGATCAGTTATCTCTTATCAGATCAACATCAAGATCAGCAAATTTCGATGCTAAACACCATTACTTTAGGTGCCAGACTTACATGGATTGTGTTTCAGAGTTGATCTGAATTTTCCTGGATTTTTCCGATTTTTTCCTGATTTTTAGGAGGTCAGAATGAGTAGATAGACACTTGGGATGGATGAAGTTGTGGACGAAGCGGATGGATTACATAATGGGACGTCGCAACTGACACTTGGGCGACAGGTGCCATGTGGCACACGTGGCCTTGGCGAAATAACCGACACAACCGAAAAAAGCGAAAAGAGCGAAATTACCGACATAACCGAAATACGCGTCGGCCCATTTCAAACTCAATTTCACACTCCTCCCTCGCCCGGTTATTCTTTAAATGATCACATAATCAAGAAGCATACCAAATGCAGCCACTACTCCTACTACATTGCCATTTTGGGAATCTCACTCATTAAATGTTTTCTTCTTCATTTCCTGATTTCCCCTGGCATTATACATTGTTTGAGTGTATAGACATAATATATATGCTATAATAAACCATTCCCATGACTTAAATGAGGCTTTACATTGTTGTATGAGATGAACAAAAAAAATAGGAGGAAAACAGAAAACATGTTCGCATTTTTGACCCTTTCAATATATGGGATTGAAGAGTACATCCCCACATCCCCTTTATATATATCTACAACATATCAGAAGGACTTGTGACCAGGATAAAAGCCTGTAATGTGATGAGATATTCTCCTCCTGACCCTTTTTGCTCAATGCAGATACACACAGGATGCTGATGGCTCGAAAATATGGATGACATCTTTTTACATGTATTCCCCTGAGTTCTATCACTTTAGCTAACTTACTGGGCTCTCTCATGGGTCACAAATCACCATTTCGACATTTTCAGCTTTTGGGAAATAGAAAATAATATATTGTACATATTGTCAGGGCAAATTCACGGCACTGTAGGAGACATATATATATAGTCCTACCATCAGTTTCAAGACATTCCACTGAGAATGGAAGGCAGGAGGAGTCAAATAAGCCTCCTAGAAGCGTGGGAAATATGTCAAAAACATCGAAACTTTGAAATGACATCTTGAGTGGCACGGTTAAACAGCTTGTAGAATACATGGACCATCGTCTTACATTGATGATTCTGAGTTGTACCACCTCACATAATTAACTTGACTCCCATTGGGGTCTCAATTCACCATTTTCGAGATTTTCAGTATATGGGAGATAGAAAATAGAACATTGCACTTATGGTCAGGGCAACTGAATGTGCTTCTGGTATACATATAGATACAACACTCTAATCAGTTTGAAGACATTCCAACCAAATGTACAGTCAGGAGGAGTGAAACAACCTGTTTACCAGCGTGGGAAATTAATCTAAAACATCGGAGACTTTGAAAAACACGACATTGGGAGCTCCACATTGCATATCTGAGTATTATAAGTGGTAGGATATGTTGATCCTATTTATAAAAGCATAAGGTGACATGTGCATATCATGATCTATACAACTACAATGCAAAGATTGTGAACATGCATCCCCGACTCCCACGATAGTGGGGAGGGTTTTGTCGATGCACGATCGCCAGGCACCGTACAATCAATTCGTCGGTATACCCCCGCTGACGTAATTATGATTACAATTTGCGGGAGTTTAGGTTATATATAAATAATATATTACTAAGTACTGCTCGCCAGCCTGACGTGTCGACGGACGGTCTTAATGTCATAAGTCAAATCAGTGTTTTTTTTTCATCATTCTTACTGGGGAGGGTTTTGTCGATGCACGATTCACCGTCCATATGTTATCCCTCTCGGGGGTATGTACCCCCCCGGTGACGTAAGCTACAATTATATAATATCGGATACGTCAGTTGGACCGAAATTACTCATCAACCCCCTAAGTACTCCTTGCCAGCTACGACGTTTCGATGGTCCGTCTTGACGTTCTCGTGCTATGTAAGTTCGCAAATCAGTGTCTTTTTTTTCATTCTTTGATGTTCATTGTGTTACAGGTTCATTAACAAGGTTCCGTGTGCCTCTATCCGTGTTATTGATGACAGTCTTTGCCCACCTGATGGTGCCCATGACGTTGCAGACTATCCAATATACTATGATGCGCTATATTTTCCCAATCTTTATCCCGAATATTTCGAATCTGCAGCCAATTTCTGCATGTGGTTGAGGAATGTTTTGAAAACACATGCCGTCCACTGTAGCACTTGCACAAGTGAATTCAGCGGAAGTGTGATGTATGATGGATTGAACATTGTTGTTTTCGACTTTGCAACGGAGGTGTGTGTCATAAAACCGGTCTTTTTTTTTGCGAACTTTGAATACACCCATTGCTGTTTGTTGAGAGAACTTGCGGATCTCAAAGGGCAACCATGCACTGTGTCTCGTGTACATGACTGCACATCAACTTTTCCGAGATGGTTCTCTCATTTGGAGAGTTTCAATGAACAAGGTTTATTTACCTTAAAAGCAGACATAATCGTTAACTCTGCTCTCTCTCTATCGAGGTTGCAAGTGCGTAAGCGTTCTACGAAGACAGTGTGTGTGCGCACGCTATTGAACGTAGTGTTTAAAAGTCCGGTTCAGTCCGGTTTTTTGGCCAAAAATGAGGCAACCGGACCGAAACCGGTCCTAAAAACTCGGCGCATCTTCCAGGACCGCAACCGAACCGTTTAGG
>JBBPOK010000857.1:0-10248 GCA_038091415.1 Leccinum variicolor | reverse complement strand
GTCAACCCCTGCCGTTACTACTCACCTCCTTGTACCTCTTGCGCCGACTCCCACAACTCGCCTCCCGCTGTCGACACGCACTGACCATGGCAATGTACATCCATTGCTCCCGGTCTCTAATCTAGCCTCCATTCACACTAAACACCGGTTGCACTCCCTCAGGGTGTCGACTTTGTTTGCCAGGCTAGATGCTGCAAATGTGTGGGATGATCCTGGGGTCAATGTTGATGCGTATGCCTTCGGGCCCCACCACGACACACAGGAGAGGCAGTGCACCGTTTTACGCGTCACGTTCAGAGGGTGGAATATCAGTCGGGTCCGCATCATTCTTGGGGACAGCATAGAGAAGTGGTATTCGCTTGAAGAAACTCATCCCGATGGACGTCCTACATCGGTCCCTGTGCTTGATATCAGCCAGGACATGAGCGTAATGAGTCCTCGCTCCGAGTCGGACTCGCTTGACAGCATCGAGATCGGTTCGGCTCCTGTTTCAGAGCTCGAGATGTACGATGGGCATGATCAGATCTCCCCACTGCCGACACGAGCCAGTGCGAGTGCAGAGCACGACCTCGTTCTACCCACACTCGACTTCTCTCGCGTTTTCTCGGACGCCCCGGTCAATGTTACGCCACATCCACAGCCAGTGATACTTTTGCGCACTGTTTCAGATCTGACCCGTGATGCCGGGCTGATATCTCCGCTGGAAGGCTCGTGGGAGTGTCTTGGTTTGAGTTCGTTCTTTCTACAACACGTCGATGAACATCGTCAAAATGAAGTTTTAAAGGACACGTAGAGGTCCTCGTTCTCTTTGATTCTTGTATTTTGATTACTATTGTAAGTGAGTCGAAATTGATTTTTTACTTGATTTGAGTTGAATTGTAGTGTAACAGGTTTTAGAAAATGAGATAAATTCAACCAGATTGACGCTGTTCTTGATCTATTTTTACTTGAGGTGACGGGATCGTTCGCGTTGTAATGCATCATGATCAATTGCTGTGCTGAATTCTCCTGTTTGTTTTGGCTTAAACCCGTTGGATACAGGATAGTTGAACTACAGCATTTTTATTGCAATCATGATCACCGCCGAGTTTGATGAGCAGTGGGCAGCCAGCATTTTTAATCCTCGACTTTCAACCTGGCGGATCCCCGCATTGTAACCCAAGTCAGAAAAGGATGGTGTACATTTCGTGCATCACCCTCCTACTCCTTTCTACAGTCGTCCTGGCAGATTATGACATGGACAATGCAAATGCGTCCATCATCTACTCTATGCCACCCAGTCAGTCAGACCAGTCTTGGAAGCCATTCACGGCGGATTCCGTGTACCAAGAACTAGAGTTCAACAACTCCACTGGCAACTACACTATCCTACTTGATGCCTCGAACTGTTACGATCAAAATTAGTACGTGCCATTTCTTTCGTTCAGACTGGGTTCTGTCTGACTGATTTGCTAGTGCTCGTGAGTTGTCTGCCCGCTTGTCTGACACATGACATTGACTCGCCTCTCTGCCATCCAGAAGGCATATGCAGCACAGGCGATAACTGTTTCATCCAAATACCCTTCGCAGGTGTGTAGTACTGGTTCAGTAACTAGTTACTATTCTCATCGTGCATTCTAGGGTCCGGCATCACGATGTATGTGTTCAATGCCGGTGTGACAGGCATGACGGCCAGTTTTTCGGTAGACGGTAGGGCAGCTGTTTCCAACTCAACTGCGCCTCCGACTGCAGCGGAGAACTATCAGGTGTCAAATTTTTCCCTGTATGATGTCCAAGGTCTCCCGAGCGGAAATCATACAATCAAAATGACCTTAATGGATTGGGATGGGTCAGGCACTGTCATGAAATTTGACTATGCACATGTGAACGAGTCCTTCGTGGCGATACCATCATCGACGACGGCGTCATCGTCACCCACCACGGCGTCGACAGCGCGGTCATCTAGTCAGGCGCCTACTCAGACGTCCGCACAAACCCTGTCAGCTTCCGAGTCGAACAGGTCAAATTCTTCCTTTCCGCCACCGATCACTGACTCATGGTTTCGTTACAGAATTGATGCGGGAGGAATTGCTGGTATTACGTTGGGGGTTTCGGCCATGCTTGGAGGCATCGTGACGGGAATTCTTTGGTTTCGCAAGTGCAGAGCATCGCACCGAGGAAGCTCAAATTCTGCTCCCGAATCTACCTTCCAAATAGATCAGTTCATATCAGAGTACCTCAGCAGCATCACGCCATCTTCTCCGTCACGAACGCAACAGTCGAATGAGCATTCGGACGTTCCTCCGCTAATGCGTTCCGCCATCCTGCGCGACGCGCACGCAGCAGGTAAATCTCCCCCCTCGATTCCGATCCAAAGTCGGCCCATCGCGTCTGGAGCGACCGCTGCCGTTTTACAACAGCTTCGCCGGCACAGCGCAGTCAACGACTCTAGCATGTTCCACGTCGCGGACGAAGGGCTATCGGCCCTTTCGGACCCTGCGATCTCATTTCAACGCAATCTCACTCCGATACAGGTCGAGACCGTCCGTGGGCTGCTGGCGGAGAGGGTGCATGTCGATACGATCGCGTGCGTCATCGAGGCACTCGTGTCATCAAGGGTTTCTGCAGCCGAAGCGGACACTGGACACGTTACCCATTCCTCTGAATCCGCTTGCAGCTTAGAGTTGCCTCCGAGTTACCAGACGCGGGATCGGCGCTAGCCTATCATGGAGGATATTTCGTAGTTGGTGTTGGTGTGCCGCTCTGCGGCGCAGTAAGGCACGAGCAGTGGTCTTTGGGCGAGCATAGGTACGGTAAGCGCCGCGCATCCCTTGTTTCTTTCGCGCGGCCAGCACCTCGCTCGTCCCTTTTACTGTATCGCCTCTCTTCGCTCATCGTCGCACCCACCCACCACTCCCTGACCTCAAACTCCCGTTTTTCGGTGCCTCGCAGTTTTCAGACATTCTTTCCCCCAGAGGCCCCTGGCGCGAGACGTGGTTACTCTCCCGCGCTTCAAGCGGATCTGCGAGGCGGATCCCACCCGCCCCCACAGCTCACGCCTTGCATGGCAGGTTTCCACTTCCGTCTGGGCCGGTGACCGGGTGAGCGCTGCGCGCTTCCGTCCGTTTTCCCCTGCCTCGTTTCCATACCGCACCTCACGTCCAGCAGCACACACGCTTTTGTTTCGCGCGATTGTTTGTACACATGTCCTCACAATTGCATATACTCTTTCCCCTTCACAACAGTCCGGTGCGACCCCCATTGAAAGAATAGACGATACCTTCAACAAACGTTTGTGGGTTACGTAATTGACTCGAGTGGCTAAACCCATCTTGAAGCTAAACCGTTGATCGTATCATCGCCTTCGATATTTCGTGGTGATTGTCACTCTGATATCCTTGCGTTCTATTACTAAGTATAACCAGGAAGATAGTCGTGCTACTGGTGACCGGTGACTGGTTGACCGTGCATCATAATTAATGCTGTGCTAAACTCACGACCGTCACGGTCGGTGTTCCTCAAGTTGCCAGTGGCTTATGCTATCATATAGATGGATGAACTCATAGCATCATCTTTCTTGCAATGATCATATAATCAAGTACTTGGCAACCAGTATTTTTCTTTAATCAACTCGACCTTCTTGAACCTGGCCGATTCCCGCATTGTAACCCACGCCCGAGTCAGGAAGTATGGTACCGGTATACGTCTCGTGTATCGGCCTACTCCTTTCTACGATTGTCTTGGCAGATTATTACATTGACAATGCAGATGCGTCTGTCATCTACTCTATGCCAGCCACAAGCCGCTCTTGGCAGACATACTCGATGGCCAATCCCGTCGAGATAGTATTGCCCAGCAACTCCACTGGCAACTCCACTATTGTTCTTGATTCCTCGAACTGCTATGACCAAAATTAGTGCGTGCTATATTCGCTGCTATCTCGACCCAGGTTTCGTCTGACTATGCACTTCAAGTGCTAGTGCTGGTGAGCGTCGCCCCGCCTGTCAGATGCATGACATTGACTCGCTTCTCTGACATCCAGAAGGAGGATGCGGTACAGGCGATAACTGTTTCATCCAAATACCCTTCACAGGTGTGCAGCCTGGTTCACCACCAAGTTGCTAGTCTTGCCATACATTCGAGGGTCCGGCATCACGATGTATGTGTTCAACGCCGGTACGACAGGCATGACGGCCAGTTTTTCGGTAGACGGTGGGCCAGCTGATTCCGGCTCAATTTTAGCTCCAACTGTAGCGGAGAACTATCAGGTGTAGAATGTTTCCCTGTATGATGTCCAGGGTCTCCCGAGTGGAAATCATACAATCAAAATGACACTAATGGATTGGGAAGGGGCCGTCACTTACATGAAATTTGACTATGCACATGTGAACGAGTCCTTCGTGGAGGTACCATCATCGACGACGGCGTCATCGTCACCCACCACGACGTCGACAGCGCGGTCATCTAGTCAGACGCCCACCCAGACGCTGGTTTCAACCGCATCAGCTTCGAACAGGTCGTATCTCTCCTTCCACTGCCACCGATCACTGACTCATGGTTTCATTTCAGACTTGGCGTGGGAGGAATTGTTGGCATCACGTTGGGGGTTGCGGCCGTGCTTGGAGGCATCGTGATCGGAATTATTTTCTATCGCAAGCGCAGAGCATCGCATCGAGGAAGCTCAAGCACTGCTTCCGAATCAACCTTCCAAGTAGAACCGTTTATATCCGAGTACCTCAGCAGAACACATCGTCTTCTCGGCCATATACACAGCAGATCACATCCCTCTCCTTAATTACAGTCGGATGAAAATTCGCCCGTTCCTCCGCTATTTTGCGTGACGCGCACGCAGCCGGAAATTCGTTCCCTTCTGCGCCCGTCGCGGAGGAGGAGCCATCGGCCTTTTTGGACTCTGCGATTGTATCGCGATACAATCTCACTCCGGCACAGGTCGAGACCGTCCGTGGACTACTGGTGCGCAATCTGGGAAGGAGCGCGCCTGCAGATACGATTTCGCTCGTCATCGAGGCGTTCGTATCAGGCGAAGCCAACACCGGACAGGTTATCCCCTCTTCAGAGTACGCTCGGAGCTTGGGGTCACCTCCAAGCTACCAGACGCGGAACCGCTAGGCAACGTGAATCATTGTACTTGTGTTGGTATTTGTCTAGCGTGCTGTGACGGGTGGTATATTGATATCTTGTTACTTGGTGTTGCTATAATCCTATAGATCACAACCGAATCACGCGTTTATTCTGATCGTCTCATCACCTTCAATGTTTTGTTGTTATAGAGCACCTCATAATTACCTGTAGGATATTCCTATAGATTGACAAGGTGGTCGAGTTTATCGGTGAAGAACACTACGAGGATGATAGGGACGTCACGTCACAAACAGTCCAACATGATGTGCTGGCTGTCCTAATTGGGACACAGAAAATAGGTTTCGTTGGCAAGCGTGATCCAGGGCTGGGCCCAAGTTGAAGTGCTCGTACATCGCTCCGACTATTTTGATGCTGCGTGCTGTGTGTTGGAGGGACTGTGGGACGAGCGAGCGGACAGGCCAGTATTACAGACATCCACCAGCACTTGGACCACTGGCAATTGTGGCAAATAGAAATATACTATCATAGGGCGTGGATTCCAAATAAGCAACTGGTTGTTGGACCCTATGGATGTTAATTCACAGTAAAAATATTGATATTTCGTAGTTTCTATGTTAAATTAGAAATGCATGGTGAAATTATCACTGACGGAACATGATGCTGGTTGCCTTCATGATCATGGTCGCACTATCTGATATGGAGATCAAAGCTCCCTCATCTTGCCAGCGCAATGCCGGTGAGGTCATGAGGGCATGTGTACAGATATACAAGATAAACCAAAAACAGGGTGGTCAATATGAACGGCATTATCAAAATAGTCAGATATTAAATGACGGACTGTGCGAAGAAGGGCCGCTCGGGCAGTCATGCCTGCTTGCTCGTCCGTCTGGCACCCTCTCCAAGGATCGGGATCGGGCCATCGGTCAAGCGATGTACAGTGCGAGTAGGTGCTGGTAAAGGTGGGGTATGGTACCTCATTTCTCGCCGGTGAAACCCCACTTGCCTCAGATCTCATTGTCTTCCGGAATTTACGCCAGCCGAAATTACTGCACACCAACTCGTTGCAAACGTGCACACTCTCGTAGTACTAAATGAAGAACCAGCAAACAAAAGAGAACATGTTTACCAAACAGCGCTACATGAATCCTACGATCGATAAGTTCGGGTCAAAAAGAAGATTCGTTCGTAATGCGATTGTACGAGAGTGATGAGCGTACAAGGCACGAGAGAAGGCGGGTAGGGTGGGCAAAGCCCAAGCTACGAAAATTTAAATGGAGCCACAGGCTCCAAACCCAGGAATCGAGCAAAGCGAAAGACATCAGTGGCGAGCGTGAGGAACTCAGAGATGAGGGAAACGTATCATAGAGACATGACATACGACCAAAGCAACTTGAATGAGAAAGCTGATCGGCAGCGACAGTGATACGGTGAGAGCGGAGAGAAACAAGCGGTGTGATACCGGTAAGATATCGCTTAGACACCGACGCACGATAAGTTACGGCCAGTACTTATCATTCACAAATAATCATAATTCTCTGTTGTTTCATGTTGACTGTTTGCCTTGTGCATCATGGCGGAATGGAGAAAAAAGGGGGGGAGCACGAGCGCCAAGCATCCAGGGAAGGGACAAACGGTCTTTACCCATCATCAATAAGTAGTAATCAAGTAATCAATGCACATCACAGAAACATGCATCGACGCGCTGGAGTCGTGCGCACGTCCAGGCACAAGGGGTCTGCGACTCTGCAAGGGTACATCGGGGCATTCGCGGAATCAGGGACACGGCGGGGCAAGGCCCTTACTACCTAGTCTTGTACGTCCCACATAGGGTCTGAAGGGACGAATATGGAATTTTAAAAAGGAGGGTATAGAGGTAGGGCGTGCTATTGGGTGGGCAAGGTGACGAAGAGAAAGATGGGCTGGGTGTTGGCGGTGGCACCAAGGATCTTGCCTTCACAGAGTTGAGGATCTGAGGAAGGAGGACTCGGAGATGAAGAATGCGCAGTACGCGGTGCCTCCGCGAGTCTTCCGTTTCCTTGTGCTCGTCTCTTTTAGAATTGAATATTAAGAATATTCGACTTGAAACACGTGGCACGACGGGACGTGATCGAAACGGCAATTTCCGATAAGACAGGTTGTGATTTTCCCACGGTTTTCACGGTAGTTTTACCCGAGCACCTAAGTACTGTGCATCAGGAAATCAATGAGAGTCTGACAAAGGTTTATATATAATTTCCATCCATGTCATGTTCATTTTTATCCATCTTTATGATATCTCACTAGATCAGGTTAAATATTCACTGGCACACTAGGTACATGATTGTCACTGCTCATTACTTTCTCATATATGCTCAGAAATGTCTGGCTGTATTTATTTGGCCATGTTCACAACTAGCTACAGTAATTGATATACATTACATGCTCTATCAGATATCTACATAGGCTCAGACATGTCTTGCTGCATTTATTTGGCCATGTTCACCACCAACTACAGTGATTGATATACATTACATGCTCTATCAGATATCTACATAGGCTCAGAAATGTCTTGCTGTATTGATTTGGCCATGTTCACCACCAGCTACAGTAATTGATATACATTACATGCTCTATCAGATATCTACATAGGCTCAGACATGTCTTGCTGCATTTATTTGGCCATGTTCACCACCAGCTACAGTAATTGATATACATCACATGCTCTATCAGATATCTACATAGGCTCAGAAATGTCTTGCTGTATTTATTTGGCCATGTTCACCACCAACTACAGTGATTGATATACATTACATGCTCTATCAGATATCTACATAGGCTCAGAAATGTCTTGCTGTATTTATTTGGCCAAGTTCACCACCAGCTACAGTAATTGATATACATTACATGCTCTATCAGATATCTACATAAGCTCAGAAATGCCTTGCTGCATTTATTTGGCCAAGTTCACCACCAACTACAGTGATTGATATATATTACATGCTCTATCAGATATCTACATAGGCTCAGAAATGTCTTGCTGTATTTATTTGGCCATGTTCACCACCAGCTACAGTAATTGATATACATTACATGCTCTATCAGATGTCTACATAGGCTCAGAAATATCTGGCTGCATTTATTTCAAAGGCCATGTTCACCATCAACTACAGTGATTGATATACATGATCATATCTACATCCTACTCCAACCACAGCCATACTTTACAAGCTACAGCAGAAGTATCAATCAGCCTGTGTGGATCATCACCATCTTGCACTACAATGTTAGTCAGTGGGTGAAATTGTATAATACACATCTACAGGTACATTGACTGATGGAGGTGTTCTATTTGTTCAGAACTGTCACTCTGTATGCTTAGCACATGTCCGTCTGTAATTGTAGCAGCTGATAATGCCAGTATACCCAATTAAGTTCTGAGACGTAGTCGAGGCATGCTGGCATGCTGGCATTAACCCCGCCTCGACCCGCCATCCCTCATGGACATTAGTATCAACCAGATAATCTCTTGGACAATCCATATCTGATTATCTAATTATCAGTTTACACCATAGAAAGATATCACGATAAGTACGAAACTCTAATTAATACTGAACGTAATCAATTATTAAGGTGATGCGGAAGCCGCCGCCACTGTCCTCTCTCTGTGTTCGGCACGCTTCTGACGGATTCTGGCCAAAGCACTGTCCTTAGATGGCAAGCGCTCAACATCAGAGTACAATGGGAATACCTGTCTGTTCCTAACAGTCAGTGATAAAAATAAGACGGACAGATGGACAGAAATTTACCTGTTCCACCATGTCAAGAGTTGGTCGACCTCATCCTTTTCCTCGGGGTCACCCAGCAAATCCACGAGGCTAGAATAAAAGCGCTCGGAATCAGTGACTAGGTCTGTACGAGAAAAGACCTGGGCGGAAGTAAGGGAAAAGCGTGCCTAGAAAATGAGCAAAGATCAAATTCAATTCGGCAGGGAAGTTGTCAGACACAAACCTGCGTGGCAACGTAAGCGATTGATGCTTTGGTTACAGCGCGCATACCATGGATACGCGCATTGCCCGAACGAGTCGCCTTGGGCTCCTGGTCGACGGAGCTAGGAGATGTAAATATATGTTTGAAGGCCTGGGAGGGGATATATTATTGCGAGAAACGCACGTTACAACTGCGCTACTCACAGAAACCAGAAGACCGCTGCGCAAAAGCCCATTCCATGGGTCCTCAGGATCGTACGCGTAGTTCGCGTACAGGAAGATTGGCCATTGATCGCCAGCCACCTGAATTTGACCGTTGACGAGCTTCGACCTAGTTCTGATGTGGAGGCGTTAGATGTATCCAAATGTCATTGAAATAGACTGACTCGGTATTTGCCCAGTCAAGGCCAGCGGGGCAGAGGAGTGCTCCCGTGCGTTCGTGATTGAAACCTCGTCCGGATTTGACGTTGCGAGGGATATGCGGACTTAACGACTGGCCTTTGGGCGTAATCCAGTCGATAATGGCGGTTTTCATGCCTTTCGTGTCGTCGGCCCGGGCACCGTTGATACCTTTCTGAATCTGCTCAATAGCGTATGTATGATAAGTCGTTACGAGGTCTTTAGAACTCGGATCACATTACCAGCTCGCCGATCAACATCACGTCTTCCTCGGATGAAGACATGAGACGTGTCTCCAAACCTGACACCATCCGTAGTAGCTCCTTGAATATGGCATATTCCTTTTGTTCGCTAGTTGACTTGTTAGAAGTATGGACGAATCACGTAGGTAAAAATACATACATAACCGTCAGATTTGCCTCGTCGTCGCTTGCTCCCTCCGACATCAACACAATGCCGTTGGCCAATAAAGTTTGGACGTTGCAGAAAGCGTGCAGAGCTCTTCCGAAATGGCGACCGTGATGCACGAGGGGGTCCTGTGTTGTTCTAGATTGCAATCAATCTCAGGCCCGAAGCACCCAAAGAACCGACATACGGCTTTTTCCGGGGTCCTAACTCCAGCGCACTATGACGGCCTCGTTTCTGCCCGCTCGTTGCCTGAGCCCATTCAGTCACATTTTCACCTTCCATACGGTCAGCCCAGGTTGACATTTTCACCAGACACATGGTGGGCCCTCTGTGGGCCAGGGATGTATTGGAGTGGATCATTGATGGAAGGGCCCATGTATGTACAAAGAGTATA
>JBBPOK010000856.1:0-10252 GCA_038091415.1 Leccinum variicolor | reverse complement strand
GAGGAGCTCCTTGCGCCCATCAGACTGGCCACATTCGTCGAGGGCATCGATCACCACGAGGATGGGACCCTCCCTGAGACAATCTCCGATACTAGCGAATGGCTCGACGAGAAGCTTTTGAAACTGCCAGCGGAGCGGAGCCTGTTTGATGCTTGGGACCTCTTCGATAACCCGAGAAATAGCGGCACCAACGCGTGGATCGAACTCGCCCAGCTGATACGCCAATGTGCGGATAAGCAGGGAGGGATCGTTTCGAGCTGCTATACCTCGCGTAAAAAACACAAAAGCACCCAAACGGCGGAAGTCTCGGAATATATTGGCCACGGAGGTTGCGATCGTGCTCTTGCCTGCACCAGGAAAGCCATGTAACCAATAGACATGGCTCCTTACGGCGGGCATGGAAACCCATGCGAAAATTTCGGTGAGAATGTCCATGCGGGTGTTCGGCAGACATTCAGATCGAGTGGCATCGTCCATGTCAGCGGGTCCGAGTTTCAACAACGCTTGGGTATTGACTAAAAGGACATCGTTAGTCATGTTGATAACATGGAACTGAGTGCACCTAACGCAGTTTGTTAACATTCTCGTCGAGGCGAAAACAAATGAGTGCCGCTTGTATGGCAGTGCCTGTCTCCAAAGATTGTTTGAGTGAAGCGAAGCTTTGCATGAATCCTTTGATATATTCATTCGTCCGTCCACTGGAAGCGAGCTTTTCTGTATGGTGTTGCGTAAGATCCGAGGGAAAAAAAGGCCAGAGAGAAGATGTTACCTCCAAATCCATATCCACTGCATTCCCGAAGGAACATGGTGCACTCGACTGTTTGCGCCAGCAAGGCCCGGATCGCTGCATCGAGAGCGGGTATCTTTTCCGGAAAAGACTTGATATCTTCGACAAATGCATACGATTCCACCATCAAGCCAGCAAGATCATCAAGTCTCCCATAAATCTCTGCCTGTCCTTTGAGAATCTGTGGGGTAGGTGAGAACGTTTACAGGATGCAAGCAAACATATTCGGCACCGTGTAGAAAGCGGTCACAGCCTTCCATGCCACCTTTGCATACGGATTGAGCTGTGGATAACACGGATCAGCGCCAATAGACAATGCTCAGTGGAGGTTACCATGCCTCGGAGATGGCATCGCCGATCGTTATGAAACTTTCCAATTTCGACACGATCTCGGCCATACAGCTTTCGACGGTCTTAGATTGTCGCTTCTCTGACACCTCTGAAAGACTTCCCGTTCCATGTAACCGAATGAAGAGTAGCCAGTGGTCTTGGTTCACGTCTGGACTTCCGAGTGATGGTCGAAGATGTACCGGAATATCTTGCTCTTGCTCTGCTCAACGGTCATTGCACGCGCAAAGATTTGGTCGCAATTTTCTCTGACCTGGTAGGAGATCTGATACATGGGCCTCTGCGAAAGCTAACGACTGCTGGCGTAGAAAAAGCTTCCGTTTCAGTTCGAAACGAAGGATCGTCTCAGAATGGGCCGGTCTATAGTATTATAAATAAATAGGCACGAAGCCCGATTAAAAAGTACTCACAACGAAAAGCGCTCTCCCCACTCATGCCATCGTCCAGCCCTTTTCGTCAGACTGGTACGGAGAGCATTCGCGCTACCGTCGACATGAATTTTGACATAACATTTTGACCAGTTGCTCGCAAGGGATGGCAAATCAGCTCTGATGACTGTCAAGAGACATGGTTTGAAAGTCAATTGCGAGTCAATGAACCGAATACATACGTACTGCTGAGCTCGACGTTCATTACCCCAGAGGTTTGAGGCATTTTTTCTACTGGGGCACGACACGTTGCACTCGTGAGCGTGTCGACCGGACACGGGAAGGCCGTTTTAACATGGCTGACATATAAGACACCGAGAAGAAGCTATGCGCGTCTGAGCCGAACTGTAACGCGTTGCCAACTTGCTCTGTACATACCACTTACTCGACACAATCATGGCAAGCACTGCGAGCTTAGGATCAGATTCGGTGCCTCCCAACCTCCAGAGAGCAACTCTCCGTCTTAATTTTCCTCCTTCCTACGCTGTCGTCGGCGCATACAGGCTGTGTACTGACCAGTCGCTCTATAAACCCGCTTGGGACAAGTGCAAGCATGGCGTTCGGCGAGGTCTCATCGTCGGTTTTGTTTGGGTACGTACTATTTTTCTCTTGTCTTCGTGGCGTCTCCTCTGACGGGTGCATTCCACAAGACATGCTTGACGTACAGGATCCAAAAGCACATCATACGGGTCGTCCTCAACAACCCTTCTTCCATTTTTTCTCTCCGTTACATCGCTCGCGTCTCAGACACCGCTTCAGACCTCTCTGAGGAGACCTTTTTCGGCTTCAATTTGCCGTTCAGCGTGTCCACCTGTGCGTTACCCCCCTCCGAGTTTAGCATTTTCTGATTGTCTTCTCAGACGCGGCAATCCTGCTCCTTGGAACCCAAATCACGACCATCATCAATTTCTTTCTCTCGCGCAACATCCGCATCGCCCGTCAGCGTGCGTGGGACCAGACAGTCGCTTCCCGTGGCAAGGGTCCTGACTTTTGGCAACCGTACGTGGAGGAATGGGACGCGCCGCCGGTCATCATTGAAGGCGTGAGCGGGCGTTTGAGCAACATAATGAGCAAGTGGGCTGTTGTCATGGTCATCAAGCGAGGTGCGTGTATGCGCTCACGCATAGCATGCAATACTCAATGTGACCGGATGTGTTCAGTTTTACTTCTTCCCTTGTCGTTGTATCCATTCGTAGGTGTACTTGCAACAGCAGCCATCAAAGCCTTGGGGACAGCTCAGTACCTCCACAAGCCCGTGAGTTGATCCCATCTTCTTCCTTCAACTTCAAATCTTACGCCACGTCGTCGAACAGTACTTCAAGACGAAAAATATGACGTCGCATGAGATTGCGGTATTCATCAAAGAGCGACAGTGGGACTACATATGTGCGGAATTATTTGACTGAACCCAAATGAGTGACTAAATCGGATGTTTTTCTTTATGCTCTGATAGCGTTTGGTTTTGTTGCTGCGTTGTTGGAAGACATACCGATCATTGGACTTGCTTTTACGGTCTCGAACAGGATCGGCGCGGCAATGTGGGCTCATGGTATGTTTCTCTATCTGTTACTTTGAGAGGGCGGAGTGCTTTTGGGCGCATACCTCTGCCATTGCAAGGAACTAACGCAGACCATTTAGATCTGGAAAAACGGCAGCACTATGTCGCCGAACTGAAAAGATCCGGGCATAGGGAGAAAGAGAACGAGGGTGAGAGGCTCAAAAGCAGCTGAATGAAAAACATTTGTAGGATGCTCGAGCTGCACTTCCAAAGGTGTAAATATACCTGACATGCTTCAAATGTTGAACTCAGACCAGATTGGTGACGGGACAAATGTTTGCCATGCAAAATATTCGTCCTTGGATATTGCAGAGCCTGAGGCAGCTTTACATTGACAATGTGCTATGACAACGCGTACCGTTAAGTTACTGAAGACCGAGCGAGGTTCCTACGGAAGGGGTGCTAGAACTCTGAATCAATCACTTCCAGTGGTTGGCCGTTGGCAACAAAAGAGTCGCAGATTACTCTCAAACCCGCACACACAATTTCGCCGTCGTCATTGACGTGCAAGACTTGAAAGACGGAATGGATTTCAGACTCGTTCCTCCGCCACATGCTGGATGCATTTCAGAACAAAAAAGCGCAAGACAGTGGATGACTGTCCCAGTCGTCCAGGACACAAGGCGTAGATTGTGCATGGCAGTACACCTCACGCTTGTACCCAATGACCGTCAGTCTCGACCTAATTAATGGCCTGGATTTTTACCTTGCAAACATTTCAAATGTTGCAACAGTGGGAGTGTACTCTGCACAGGACGATCAACATATGATCCAGCAAATGGATATTGACCATATGCTCCCTTGGGCGTCGGGAACAAGGTAAGCCTCATGGGCAATACCGAACACAGCAACCGGGAGCTGGAATCCATTTGGCAGCTGCAAAGGCATTGTCATCCTGTCGCAAGCAGTTTGGAAAAACGTACTCAAATCTACACTTCTTGGCGACACGCTTACTTGGACTTTCCCCATCACGACGTCCACTTCAATTTGTCGGCTATGAAAAGTGGATGAGGACAGCAGCCCATAACCACAGTTTGCCATTCTTGCTGGATGGTTGGTCAATGGTCAACTGACAGTACATACATATTGTCATACCACATTGCTAATGTAAAGCTGCCTCAGGCTCCACAATATCCAAGGACGGATATTTTGCCTGGTGGTCAAAGGAGTTGCTACGCCACAAGACTTCGCCATGGGATTGGCACATCGCAAGATATAGGGCGCCCTCATGGCGAAGATCGGGACGAGCGAAGCATGGAAGCATACATTTGTCCCGTCGCTAATGTCTCAGTTCAACTTGAGGCACATCACAGGTATACTTACACCTTTGGAAGTGCATCTCAAGCATCTTACAATGTTATCCATTAAGATGCTTTGAGCCTCTCACCCTCGTTCTCTTTCTCCCTATGCCCGGATCTTTTCAGTCCAGCGACATTGTGCTGCCGTTTTTCCAGATCTAGATGGTCTGCGTTACTTCCCTGCAATCTCAAATGGCCGAGGTATGCGTCCAAAGCACCCGTCTCAAAGTAACACAGATAGAGAAACATACCATGAGCCCACATTGCGGCGCCGATCCTGTTCGAGACCGTGAAAGCCAGTCCAATGATCGGTATGCCTTCCAACAACGCAGCAACAAAACCAAACGCTATCAGAGCATAAAGCAAAACAGCCGATTTAAGTCGCTCGTTGGGGTTCAATCACATGATTACGCACACATGTAGTCCCACTTTCGCTCTTCGATGAATACCGCAATCTCATGCGGCGTCATCTTTTTCGTCTTGAAGTTGAAGGACAAAGATAGGATCACCTCACGGGTTTGTGGAGGTACTGAGCCGTCCCCAAGGATTTGATAGCTGCTCTTGCGAGTGCACCTACGAATGGATACAATGACAGGGGAAGAAGTAAAACTGAGCACATTATAATCCGGTCACGTTGAGTATTGCATGCTATTCGTGAGCGCATACACGCACCTAGCTTGATCATCAAGACAAACGCCCACTTGCTCATTATGCTGGTCAAACGCCCGCTCACGCCTGCATTGACGACCGGCGGTACCTCCCATTCCTCCACGTACGGTTGCCAAAAGTCGTGACCCTTGCCGTGGGATGCGACTGTCTGGTCCCACGCACGCTGACGGGCGATGCGGATGTTGCGTGAGAGAAAGAAAGTGATAATGGTCGTGATTTGCGTTCCAAGGAGCAGGATTGCCGTGTCTGACCAGAAGACAATCAGGAGATGCTAAACCTGAAGGGGGGTAACGCACAGGTGGATACGCTGAACTGCAACTGGAAGCCCAAAAAAGTCTCCTCAGACCTCTCTGAAGCGGTGTCTGAGATGCCAGCAATGTAACGAAGAGAAAATATGGAAGAAGGGTTATTGAGGACGACCCGTATGATGTGGACGACCCATATGATGTGCCTTTGTATGCTGTACGTCAAGCATGTCTTGCGGAATGCACCCGTCAGAGCAGACGTCATGAAGACAAGAGTACAATACGTACCCAAACAAAACCGACGACGAGACCTCGCCGGATGCCATGCTTGCACTTGTCCCAAGCGGGTTTATAGAGCGATTGGTCAGTGCACAGCATGTATGCACCGACGACAGCGTAGGAAGGAGGAAAATTAAGACGAAGAGTTACTACTCGCTGGAGGTTGGGAGGCACCGAATCTGATCCCAAGCTGGCAGTGCTCGCCATTGTGTCGAATAGTACTTTAATTATGTGCGTAACGTGAATGAACACTGCTAGGCGGAGGCTTCGCAGGGGGGAACCAATTGAACTACCAGCACCAACGTCGTGGTCAGCGAGTCCACACAAAGAATTACCTCCTATACACTGGAGGTTTGCATAAATGAGAGCATGGGAAATTTCTAAAAAAAAGTTAGTAAGTACTCTAAAAGGGAATGCGGCCCGAACAATCAGTGCAATCTACGCAAAACGGTGCAAACCCCCTTCCCAATTAATTTACATACCGAGCCCGTCCCGCTTCACATTCAGCGTTGATCTGGTGTTGCCATGGGTGTGGATGACGAGCACCGGACGCTCCTCAGTAAGTCACTGCGCATTCGTGGTGATCTCGGACTTGTGAATCGTGATCGTTGATCGTGTCGCCGGTGGTAGACAAACAGCTGCTAGCCGCAGCCCGTCAAGACGGAAACGTCGAGGAACTGTTGACCGGCATCGAATACAGAGATCCAGATGATGAAGAGGCCTTCCAGTTTGATATCAACTGCACCGACCTGTATGTCCTCCTTTTCAATGCAGTCGGCTCATCGATGAGTCTTAGCAATACTTCAACTTTGTTCGGTCGGATACGACTGGTAGTTCGGGAAACACGCGTTCGTACCTCCGTTCTATGCTACCGTGTATCTAGCGCTGATATCCAAATCCGAATATCTCAGCTCTCCATCTCGCGTACGTATCTACGTATCTTCCTTACCGCGCGCCATCTTACTCGACGTTGCACGCTTGCAATTCCCCCTTCCCCGTACATTGTCTTCATTATTCACCCATCACAGCGTCGTGAGCGCTTCCGAAGAAAACGTCAACATCCTCATCGAAGCCGACGGCTGCGATGTCGACCCCCAGAATTTCGTAGGCGACACCCCACTCCACCTCGCCGTGCAGATCCGAAATCAAGAGAACCGTCGTGCGATTGTATCTGCTCTTGTCGAAACCGCCGGCGCAGTAGACTCGTACGTTGTTTTCTTTTGTTCGATTTCACTTCTGTCGGATGGCATTTCCTATTCACCATCACGCACCGGATCCAAGCGGCTGGGCTGACGTCTCATCGTACGTCCTTGACAGCATCCGGTTGAAAAACAAGGCTGGTCAAACGCCAAAGGACTTGTCAAAGATCTACTGTCCCTACGACACGGTGGTGATCTCTTTGACGACTCCGCCTGCACGAGACATTAGCGCCTTCTTCGGTAAGACTGATATCGCAAACGGTGAGCTTACGGATCACACTTATACTCTTAGCTTTTTGTGCTGATTACATACCTGAAGTCGAGGAGGAAGACGAAAGTGAGTCAGACTCGGGCCGGAGTAAAGAATCGTAGGAGAATCAAATTTAAACTGGCATGTCCGCGTTTCCCGGGTGTTTACGTGTAACTATCATGCGCTTATCCCCATAGTATTGTTTTACGACCTATACATAGAAGGTGCCAGTGGAGCTAGCGACCGGAGCATATCCAGGAGGAGCTCGATCACTTTTGATATTTAAAGCGCATAACGTCGGAATGCCTTGGTCACATCCAGACATGACTTGACACTGAAACTCCATCATATAATAACAAGGGCCGGCCTACTTTGCGTCTAGAGGCTTATTAGTCGAGTAGTACTGACGGAAGCGATAATGTGAAGGAACCGAGATTGCGACGAAATAGCTATCTACTAATCACATGAATTGTTTACTACTATTGGACGTTTTGCACACTAACCCCAAATGACATTCTTTGAAATGAGCGTCTGATCACTAGTGACCAAAACAAGTCTCTGGGCTGGGACATGTGGACAGTCCTGAATCATTAGTTTTTCACCATGCGGTGGTATGAGTTCTAATTTGAGATAGATAGATATTTTCGTTAAACCTTAAAATCAGGGAAAATTCTCTGAATTCTTTCTCTTCACATAAGTATGATGATATCACCGAGAAACAAGCGTTAGCATGCACCATGACGTCAGGGAGACGGACAACTTCCCAATCACCATCGCCGTGGCGATGGCACCTGATCATCTGAATCGATCCGATATGCGACTCTGAGAACTTCAGTCTTGTTCTCCTCCGACCTGAGATCGTCCTCGGAGCTCACCTGCGGCGAAGCAACGACTGTCAAGGGCTGTCAAGGAAACAAATTCAAAAACAAAAGACCATGATGATCCAGTGATCGATGGCGGACGAAAAGAATAGCGTACCTCGCATGCCCGGGCCCCGGGGTAGTCCGGCCCGAGTGGCAAGTGGCGACAAACTCAGTGAATCCTTTCAAAGTTTGCGCCTCACTCGGCGTCGTCCTCCGCTCATGCAAGCTAGTCATCGGAACGGATCAAACGGATCTGTTTTTTTTTTGTAGTGCGTCATCATCGTAATGACTGGCACTCATAATGACGGCGCTGCATTCGTCCTGCCATAGTATCGCTGTGTTTTCTTGAGGAAGCTTTGGCCGTTCTAACCAAAAACGTCTTAGACCGTCTTTCGTTCTCGACGATCACATGATTGTTTCATGTGGAGGGCTCCGCACAATACGGTTCGGTGGCAGGTTCCACAGCATCAGTGCACTGCAAAAGATCCGACTCATCAAGCTGACCAAAAAGACCTGGTGAGGGCGACGAAGCAGCACGACGTGGTGAATGAGGTACGCGTCGCTCGATTACATTGAACGAGGGTCAACAACAATCAATGTACATACGGAGCTGCAAAGTATGTGACGGCACGAGGTTCGTCCAGGTTTCGACGGTGATTAAAGGTCGTTGTACAAACAAAAAGCTATAGTGACATTTGAACATGCGCGGCCTGATCGCAAGCGAGACAGACAAACAAGTTCTCAAGCCCCAAACCCCCGTCTTTCCCATACTCGCCCCTTTTGATCGGGAGAAGCCGCCTTGACTTCCCTGGGGATATTCGTAATGAAGAGGGGTGACCACTGCTACCGAGACAATGTCGATGGTTCCGCGGACCAGCGCTTGCAGTCCAGTGGAATCACGGCTTCACAGAGTTGGGGAAAGGAGTCTGAAGGCGGCAAGGGCCGCATGTACCACACCTCTCCACGTTCCTCTTTAAGAAACGTGTCGATCGCACACTCGCGTTTCTGCGAACTTCTTTCCTGGTCCTGCAGCATTTCTCAGCATTTTCCCTGGTTCCCCTTGCACAATCATTAAACAGTTCTTGTGCTTGTGTTAGTTGGTTCGGTTGCGCTAATTTTACCCGGCGGCAAAAGAGCGCCGAGTGAGATTAAAGGCATGTGCAAACTGCTCATACGGTCCTGATGCTGACACGAATATATGCTGAGAGCACGAAGTTGGGGTCGCAACCTGCAGTGAAGCGGTGAAAGAATGAAACTGCTCATATTAAATGGTATGCAATGAGTGTATGACATCGTTGACTGATTCAACAGTCGGACGTGAGGAAAAGCAGAAAAATACTGTTGGACTTCTGTGTGTACCCCCTCTCGCCATCTGATCACCTTTTCGAGCCGACACGAAACTCAGTTACCATTGTGTGAGGTCGAAACACTCGATGATGATAACATCTCACAGCAAGGCGAGCACGCCCGCGGTAAAGTAGTAGAGACCTCAGACCAAACCGCGGATTCGGAACTGGAGTTCGGTCCGACTCTCTTTGAGAAACAGGCACCACAAGCAGAAATAAATGAGCCCTCACCTCATTCGTGGCATCCCGACAAGAAATCACATCGTTAGCACGTGTGCCCCGCGGGTTTTCTAAGTATGTGTAGCGACCGCCCACGATGACGACTCAAGGGTACCGCGTTTCAAGATTGTGCTATGTATACGATGAAGGGATGTCAGTAATACCACCCGGAGGTTATACATATTGATATTGCTTGCTTGTTTGTGATCTCCGGTGAGAGTCAGGAACCCGACACTGGGCCAATTACGAGCTATGCCAACTGCTCGATCCAACAGTCAAAAATCCCCAGGTGGACAAAAGGGGGCGTAGGATATGATGCAATGAGAAATTCGAAGCGCTGTCGACGTTCTGATTAGCCAGCTAGGAAGAGCGGTGTGTGAAATCAAGATGAAAGTTAACCTATCTGCAACCACAGCAGGGGGCGCGCTCCGCTGCATATCAAGACGCGAGTGCACTGTTGAACGTTCGACTACGAAGAACGTGTGTGTTTCCGTAGTCTCGTTCCCATACGTTCGGAGCGTTGCGGGCGGAGTTTAAACGAGCAAAACGAAAAACGCTCCAGAACGTCTGGTGCATTTCGTCCGGCGGGGCCCACATGTGTCACGCTCAACAACCAGGGGTAAAATTTGTATCACGTAATTAGACTTCATCAGCACGATCGTTCGCAGAGTTTGGGGTAGCTCTTACCACTTGCTGTCCCAATAGCGCTTTTTTGACACTGTCAGCTGGTAATCAACATTGCAACTTGCACAGTAGATAGAAA
>JBBPOK010000855.1:0-10278 GCA_038091415.1 Leccinum variicolor | reverse complement strand
CTATCATATGACAGGCGTGACTGGATGGTCTCGTCACGGGGGTAAAGTCTCCAGACGTTCTAGGAAGCATTTGCATCGTGTGTCAGCCCATGCGCTTCCTAAAACGGAACGTCGGGTTTCGAGACTATCACGGATATGACATGTCGTTGATAGACGCGATCGGCACTCTCACCGAATCTCACGTGATGATGACAAGGGCCTGCACTTCAGAAATTGCATATCAGTAGATCAACACAAAACGGAATGTACTGGCAGCATCTTGTAGATGGAGGTATCTTTTCAAGTGTGATTAGTTCTGTGGTAACTGCAGACCATGCAGACGGTGAAAAAACAACAACAGATATGTGAATATCATGCCTATGACGATGAGGTGAACGTACAGATCTTCCAGCAGATGGATGGCCATGGGTCACGGCTCCTCTCACTCGGAGGTGCACTCAGATTTCAGCGTTCCTCAGCGGAACCGTTCCAAACGGACGAGGTTGCTCAGCGGGTTGAGTCGGCACGCTCACTTGAATTTGAACGTACAGATCTTCCAGCAAATGGATGGCCACGGGTCACGGCTCCTCGGAGGTGCACTTAGATTTCAGCATTCGTCAGCGGAACCGTTCCAAACGGACGAGGTTGCTGGGTTGAGTCGGCACGCTCACTTGATTTTGAGAATTAAAAAACGAACCCAGTGTCCTGCCACCCGCCACGGAACAGACGGAAACACAAAGGTGCAAAAGACTGGGGCTGTTGGGGTGGTTATGAAAGGCAGCGCGTCACCTATGAGACTGAAATATCCCGGACACACCGTTCCCGACCCCCGAGTCGTTGAATCAGCGATACAGCAAGCGAGTGAGCCTGAGCGCGGTACCTTATCACAGTGATCGTGGACATTCGGAATTTACCGAAAAATGTAAGCTTTTTTCATTCAAGCCACACCGACTTACGCATTGCCATGGCCCATAAACACTCAAGCACGGAGGTCAGGACACGGAAGCATTCCGAGAACCAACGTGCTGCGACCAAGCGCTGGCTCGCTAAGCCAGGGTACTATATTTTCTTCCTCCTTCCTCTACTGGGAGCCCTCAGGCTAACCGTTATTCCTGTAGTATACTGGAGATACAAAGGGAGAACGCACGGGTACGTATTGCAAAGTGAGTAAGTTGTCTTCTCCTGCATGCACATCATAACTAACAATTTACCAGTCTACGACAGAAGTATGCGGCTATCTTTCCAGTACTGGCCGACTCATACTAAATGCATTACACTGGTAGGAGGAAGCTGGCAGCCGCTGCCATGACTATGGAATCCACCGACGACCAACCTACTAGTGACAACAGTAACACAGAACGCGATGTCAACGGCGACCGTCAGTGCTCAGCCTTCCTACATCCGGCCACGACCTCCAACCCGATTACTACCCTTCAAGAACTACGTATCCGCATTACTGACTGGCAAACCGAATGGGGAAAGGAGTCAGAGTGGGCAAAAGCGTTTCATGAGGGTCTGATATGTGTTCTCGAACGCAGCCAGCAAGAAATCGATTATTTTTTTTCGGAGTGTGAGGTTCACGTTGACGAAGGCAAGGAACTGTTGACGCAGTTGAAGGTTGTGGCACGTAGGCCTCCAAAAGACACCAGTAGGGAGCAACTTACAGATAACTTCCTTCAGATATACGACTTACTACAGTTATTGACGGCTGAGATCAAGTTTTTTGAAATTAGACTAGATGATTATGCACCCTGTGCGCCGTACTCCCGCTTATCAGACATTAGATACTGGCAGGACTTGTAAATGGTCTATCGAATATACAATGCTCACGTTCACGTTTTGGAGATCTCAGTAATAATGTTTGAAGTATTTGATTCCGTCGGACACTCGGAAGGCAGTGCCGGCCAGCGCATGCTATAGCGAACATATGTCGAACATGTACGCTATGAAGTGAACATCTGGTCCGGCATTGCCAAGATCTAATATTTATATCCTTCATACAATTTTGAAAGCTATCATACTATGCTCTGAATAGAATATGCAATAACCGAATATGCCGCAGTCAATGTTGTGTTGTGGGGAAGCAGATGCATAGCGAACGCCCAACAGTGACGCGAATTCAAGTTATCATTTATTGATGTATGGATCATGGACAACAAATCACCACTGCACACCGTCAAGGCACCAGTAGTCAGGGATCAAACTCTCATACTACCAGATAGAATTCCATTCGCGCGTCTTACATTGCCTTACATTGCCGCGAGGTATTTTTTACATGTTCATCTGGAACGTTCGGAATACATAGAACCTTTGCAGAAAAAGTATGCCAGTGCGCGCTGCTACACAATTTGTACTATACATCAGTGATACTGATTTGACTAAACTCTGCATCAAGGTTCTCAAACTGCGCCCAAAGCTCATCGCTGCTGAATGACTCGCGACGAGCTGGTTTTTGGTTTGTGCGTATCTCAAGGTCACCCCGGTAATAGGCATCAGTGTAGTCCATCAGCGCCTCCTGGAAGCTTCTGCAGCGATAATAAACTGCCCCCCGAATGAAATTGACGTGTTGAGCAACGTCACTCCTAGTTTGGGGAAGTGATAAGTGAAATAGACAACATCTATGAATGTACTAATCCATACCAGCGGTAAAAGATGCCTACTTTCTCCCCCACTGTAATGATATAAACGTCCTTCGAGTCACGGGGAGGGCAGGGGAGATCGGAAGGATGAGGAATGTCCGCAGAATAATGTGGAGGGGGTTGCGACTGTTTCCGCTTGCCAGATTTTTGAATGAGAGTCCGAGTCACGGCAGGTCTGGAAGTTGATTTTGACTCGGAGACCGTCGAAGCTTCACCACTGGCAGCTTGAGCAGGCTGCGTGGTCAGTGCCGGGTATCTTTTGAAACCAGCTCAGAGATGGCAGCATCAGTTGCGGGAGGCTCGTCGGTGCTGGTAATCACCGACTCAGTTGTGGAACTTTCGGTTGTGGAGATTTCTTCAGTCACGGTCTGGGAACCACTCGCCGGGTCCGTGGTCGTCACTGTCTTCCTCTTTGTTTTGAACGTTACACGAGAGACTGTGTAAGTTCCATTAGTGCATAGTGTTCCACCAACCTGATGGCAGCGCACTCACTCTGGCGGGTCTGATTGGGCATCGTTCGGTATCGATGATGGACGATAACAAGAAGTCTAACGCGCAAAGTCTGATCTGTCTCGCCTAACATATGTCTCGCCTAAGATTGCCACGTGTGCTGGCAACCATGTCACGCTGCGACATGTTTTACACCGTTTACTATACTTGCCACGCAGTCCCCAGCACATGGGTCGTTTTGGAGGAGGAAGACCTGCACGTCCGAGAAACAGAACCGGATTAACATCCCACACCATCAAACATGTTCAAAGCTCTACCAACTCCCTTCTTCGTGGTATTCGTCGTGAAGTGCTTGGCGCCAAAAAGATGGCCGAGAAGGCAGCCGAACGGAGTGAACAGCACAAATCCCGAGTGGAAGGTAAGATTTACACTTTGGTATATGATGGAGAAACTTACCGAAGATCTAGGGATGTCTGTTGATGAAAGGCGGTTGTTGGCTGACCTTTGTGGGCAAGAAGACGTGATGTCGGACGATCAATTCATCTACGAGGGCCATGCTACTAGCCTCCTTAATGGCGACGAGCCTTTGGACATCAGTCACGCAGGCGGAGAGTTCGAGGAGCTCACACGTGAGCTACTCGGCGAGCTTTGGAACGGGTAAGCCCCGTTCAAGTATTTTAGCGATTATATTGATCTGTGCTGTTAGTCGCCCTCAACAGAAGGTCCACGATAATACATCGTACCGTGATTATCGTACAAGACACGACAGGACTGCCAGGTGTATGGCTGCATTTGCTGGACAGCTCCCAGCGATGGTAAACGCATATCTGGACTGGCAAATGGAGCGTGATAAAGGTCAGCGAGAGGGGTTCTTCGAACAGTTGCGACATGCTACATTAAATGACCCACCTGACTGTGGCTCAGCTGTGCCGAGAGACGTTATGATTGTTGATATTTTCCGTGAGTATTCTCGTTAACTACTACGAGCAAATTACTAAGTGATAGGATAGACGCCGAGAAACTTCCCATTGCAATTGTGCCAAATGAAATCACGACTTCGTTTATTCGCCGGGGGTTACTCCCGTGCTCCCCCCTCAAGCCGACCACCGCGGTCACTCTGGAATTGCTTGAATTTTATCGAATTGCCCGTCAACGCAACCCGCGTTTCTCCATTCAGGCCTTTGTAAAAACGATATGTGATTTACAAGGGGTGGGTTCCTTCACTTTTTCAATGGCAATGTGACTTATACTATCACAGATTTCATATCGTAGCTATCTAACACGTCAGCTTTCCGTCTGCCTTGATGTTTATCTACAAATCCTTTCAAATGTCGCTAACCTGGTGGATAATGCTTTGTGCCGAGATGCAGCTGATTGGCGTTTAAAGCACACGTGTCCAGCGTGTACATACACGCTTCACGGAGAACCTAACCTTCGGTTTAGCATGTTATACGCTATGGACGGGAACGACTCTCTTAAGCGCGTCAAGAAACAAGTTATCGATGAATGCTTTGAAGACATGGAACCTCCCGCACTCCGAGTGGATACCGACACTTCTATTCCAACATTTCAGAGCGCTTTGTATGCAACACGAGAAGAAGTTGACAAGTTTTCGCGTGAGGCTTCGGGAGATTTATTGGGCGATGCGGTGTGTAGGATTTACTAAGCTAGAGGTGAATATACTAACAGTCTAGTGCACAGCTCAATGACGGAAATCCTTGTGCAGGCCGTTGGAAAAACATGAAGGACGACCAGACGAAACGGATGTGGGGGGTGTTTGATGAATCCGGTCTATTCATTGCTGTTTGCCGCCATGGCTTTGTTCTCGCACTGGCGGACATAGTGCAGAGTGGGGAACAGTACGTGATGTATAATTTAATTCCCCCCACATACTTACCGGTTTGATGTTAGGGCAAAATATCCGTTGGCCATCGTGTCCAGGCTTCTGGATGCATTTGGGAAAGACCTTGGAGGGGGCTATGACATTGGGTGCCGCTTCAAGACCACGTTAGCAAAGAGCTCGCTCGGTGCACAGGCTCGTGACCTGAATCACACATGTCTGGTCAATGCGTTCCATGGCCACGCTCACGGTCGTCTTTGCCAGCTGGATAACCTCACAACGTATGTTGAGGGTCTGGGACTTGAAGATCTCGAAGGTTGTGAGCGTGTATTTTCGCAGTCAAACGCTCTCGCACCGACCACTCGTTATTCAAGTGCATTCCACCGTCGCCAAACGATCGCGAACTACTTTGACCACCAAAATGAATTGGAAGTTTACACAAATCTCAGTGAGAGTGATATATTATGTTGTGCCATGATAGCTAACGTTTTTTGACAGCAAATTTCCTCCTGAACAATTACAAGCAAGCTCTTAACATCCTTAGCAATGGCGAGGACATGTTGTCGCATTTGAAGAAAGAACTCGGTATAAGTGACGACACGGCTTTCACTGCTATGCTGGGGGAGGAGCGCGCTTACCTCAAATCCCTCCTTCATGAGCCTGAGGATGAAACCGCACAGATGGAGTACTTCGAGTGGCTTGTCCGCCTCAGTACCAGCGAGTAAGTGGGTTTCTCAGCTTTTTTGCAACTAGGCTGATAGTATATTAGGCGGCAACTTGAAGTGGCACAAGAGTCCTGGTCTGTTTCTATGTCCTCATCCTTCGTGGTTCCCGACAGCTCGAGAGAACACAGTGCTACTCGGAAAGGCGAGACTGCGCGTCGACACGCCCTGGAGAATCACGGTAGGAATTTGGCGGAGGTACAAAGGTTGGAAGAGAAGCTTGGAATTGCAGTGCGTTGGACGGCAGGCTCTCCTGAGTGGGAGAAGGCGGCGGTCTTGGTCGCTAATCGCAAATATCAGCGGGCTCTGGATGAGCTTGAGCGCCTGGTTGTATCCCGCATCTTTGAGCTTACAAAGATGAATCGAGCAGGTACCGGTAAGCAAAAATCATTAAACACTACTACTATGTACTAACAGATTGGCTTGCAGGGTACAAGCTGCGAAAGCACATCGGCAAGGCGCTCAAGACACGTTCTGCAGCCATTCGTACTGCCCTGGATCGGTACAATACTGCAGCGAAGGTCGTAAAACCTCCGCGGCGTGTGCTGCATTTCGAAGAAGTCGTCGAGTACGCATTCCTCTCGGACTTCGATCTCCTCCGCGATGCTCGCCATGACATGTCGCAATGTCCTTGGGCAACGCCTCGGGGTCGACTGGCAATGGATACATACTTCAAGAGACAACGTGCCAAGGAAGAAATAGAACGTCTCGACATCGAGATACGTCGTGTCGTCACATACCTGCGGGACGAAGAGAGGTACCTACATTCATGTGCTGCACAGCTATCCCATATACATCCCCCCCTCGCTCATCAAATCACTCGCCGTCTCAATGTTCGTGCTCGCGTTACTGCCAATCACCTCAAGAATTTGCAGAAAATGGCGGCTCTCAAGGGCTTCAAAGGATCTGTTGTACCTGGCGAGAGTAACCAGAACGGCCCTGGAGATAGTGCAAGTCCTCCTGTCGTTCGTCTACCCGCGCAACTCCTCTCCGCCGCCAACCGTGTGCCCGATGATGAAGAAAATGGCGAGGAATCAGACGAGGAACAGGACGATGTTGAAGAGGCTCTCAAGGAGCACGTTGAGGCGGTACACAGCATCCTACATATCTCGGACGATCATGCTGTTGTCGATAGCTCACTGTTGTGAACAGCGAGCACGGGTGGTCCGTGCGCTGGCAGCAAGCAATTCCCTCCCCTTATCTAATTCGGGAGGCCACGTGTCCCTGTCAGTGCGCACAAGTCAATCAATGTCCGGGGAGCTCCGAGATCGCATAAGCAGGAGACGGACTGGTCCGTGCGTGACAACCAACATCAACCGACGTCATAAAAGCATTGCGGCAGCAGCCGACGTCACCACCTGTCAATCGGTCCCCCATATCCTCCCTAATTCGGAAGGCCACGTGTTGCTGTCGGTGCGCCTTATGCTCACCGTCAGTGACAATGAGCGCGGGCACAAAGTATGAGTAGGGGGGTCTTTCGGAGTCAATAGATAGATTACGCATGATTGTACGGACACAATACAACCAGAACGGTGTTTTTAGCATCAAAAACGATAGAGATATAGCTATAATATGAGCTCACCGTGGCCGACAGCGAGCACGAGTGTCGGGGCGAGCGGCGGCAGCGGCGGGAGCCATGTCCGGCAAGATCCGATTATCGCATAAGCAGGGCGACATGCCTGATAGAGACGCTTCCCTAATAGGTAGCTGTCACTGTCAATTTTTCGCGCTGTAAGGTAGCGAGCTATTCATCCTTTATTCATTTGGCTGGCGAATAACTCAAAGGTATCTAATTAGATATTGCATGCCGTGGCACTGTTAAGTCTAACAAGACCCGTTATGTGGGAACCTTAGGTGTGAGAGCGAGAATGAGATTGGAGCGGCGCGCTCGAAGGGTTGACATGCGTATATGGTATTCCACGGAGCTTGAACTGTGCCTCGACTTTCGTATACGTAACGCGCACACTGAAAATGAATGGTGTCATCGTCAGTTCGCGAAAAAAAGGTACCACGGACGAATATCACTCACCAGCAATCATCACATACAGTTCTCGGAGGGTCTGCGTTCACAGGTGAAAGCTACGGCGGGTTAAACAAGGAAACCCAACGAATGCGCTCGGCGTGTGGTGGAATAAACTTACTTGTACTTACAATGAACGACACATGTCACCAAATCGAAACAGTAACGACCTTGGCATGCACGCCGAAAAGCGACTACGGAATGGGCTGTTGCATTTTGCGCGCCAGCGCTGCTCTGGGCATCCTATCTCCACGCTGGCTCCGTCTGTCATTTCCATGCATCTTCGATCAATGTGCGTATACGATCAAGCTCTGCCGGACCGCCTTGCAAAGAATCCCGACCGTCCGCAGAGCTACAATGCAAAGCACATAGCGACCGATATCGTGAGATCGTTGAACGACGTTATTTGCAAACGGAGTGGATCCGTTCGTAAATTTTCAATGCGTCGATGATGTTCTCTTGATGCGTTACTAACTCGTGCGCGTTAGCAACCGGCCCAGTACAGAGGTGCGTCCTGCACATAAAGGGAAGGTGGGTTGACATGGTCTGAGATCTAGCAGAGATTAATGGGGGAACTCAGCTCCATCGCTTGTCCCCGGCGAATTGTGCACATCTACATTCACGAGTCACGACCCCAGCCTGAGTGGCCCATCCCACATTTCTGTTTGGTATGCTCTGGATAGTACTCCCTGAGACCACTCACTGACTTCTCAGATATAGATATAGGAGGAACAAGCGGGCTAACACTTGCATTGAGTATGACAGGCACCCGGTCAAATTTTTCGAAGCTGCCAGTCCCACCATTACCATCATCGGCGGTGGAATTACCTTCTATGCCAGAACCCTGAATGCTATGAGAGAGCTCGGGTTGTACGACGACAGGATCAAGATGGCCATCGCACCTCCATTGGAAACACAGGTTCGTCAGTCACTGTGACCTCGTTCACGATACCACCCATTTTATACTTTTAGATTTATTCTACAGAAAGTCTGATCAACCCAACGGATATCACCGGTTCACAAGACCGTCTCTGACCATACTGGAGATGGGCAGTTCCACAGAAATGATCTAGTGGACTTCCTCTTTCGTCAAATTTCTGATTTTTGCAAATCCACACATCCAAGAAGCTTGAATTCTACCAAGTTAACTCAGAAATTTTTCACGGATGGTTCTCGTGGGCGCTGATGGTATTCACTCGGCGACATGCAAAACCATGTACAAGAACTTTGCTTCCTTTGCCCGAGACGATGACTCAAGGAAGAGTTGGACGCGGACACTTGCGTATAGCTGAGGAGCCTGATTCCGATTGAGAAGCTGGCGAAGGAGCACCCCGAAGTCGGACTCGGAGCGCTGTCGGATTTGACATTGGTGAACCTCATAGTATATTTCCCGCGAGCGTAATGCATATGATAAGCCGCCCTTGCCAGTGGGAGACCGGATACGTTACGAAAACTGGATACGTAATGGTTCTGTTAGTGTCACGAAGAGTCCAAAGCTCTGTCCCCGACCTTATCCTTCCAAGATACTGCGTTTCAGGATATCCACGACAGGGATGCGTACGACGTTCGATGGCCGGTGGCTGCAGGAAGTATTTGAGAAGTATTTTTCGATCAATTAGAGGAATGGAGGATCATGCGACAGCGTTAGTGAAGGTATCTGAATATTTGATCCTTTGTTGCTCCTTGCTTTCTTGATCCCCGACTCCCAGAGGAGGGTTTGTAATTGCAGCAAACGTGCCGCAGTCCAAGCAGATGGGATTGCGGGAACCTTTGACTAAAAAAGGAAACTATTTGCTCCTCTTGTGTTGAGCTCCTGCCAGTGTTGCGATTTCGTACGCTGAACGACCTTTGCCCCTGTTGACACCGTGCTACAAAGAGACGACGATGACGACGCAGCAAATGCCGCGACGGCGTGCCACGACAGGACGACGACGACGACGACACAGGACGCACAGACGACATGCCACAACGGGACGACGACGCACGACTCACCGACGACGGGCGGGTACCTAATGGGTCGTGGGTTTCAAGTTTCAACGGCAGTCCAAAACTGCACCCGTAGCCGTGCAAAACCATAGAAAGGACGATGTCGACTCCTCAATGACACGGCGACGAGGACCCCACGGCAGGGAGACGAACGATGAGACGACGAAGGGAACGACAACGAGAAGACAGCGAAAACAACAAGCGAAAACGAAAACGATACGATAACGACGTCTATGACGGGCCCTCCTCTCTCCCTCCCATCCCACGACGACGATACCATCGCCGTTGCCCTTTCTGCCTCCATCTCCATCCCCGTCCCCCCAGCGCGCAGAAGCAATCACACGACGCGCACGGTCGTGTGTGCTGCGTATTCGCGGCTGAATGCTGCTGTCGCTGTCGTTCTTGTGATTGCCCTCCCCCTCCCCCTCCTCCTCATCCCAATACGCCGACACGTCGATGACACGACAATGACACGACGACGACATGTGTCGTCACCCTTGCCATCCCCGTCCCATGGCGAGATGACGGCGACCGGCCCTCGCCCTCTCTGTCCTTGCCCTCCCCATTCCTATGTAAATAGCTGCAAACACGTGCACCCCATCCGCTCATGATCAAGCCCCTCCCTCTCCTCGTCTACGTCCT
>JBBPOK010000854.1:0-10307 GCA_038091415.1 Leccinum variicolor | reverse complement strand
AGATAAGGGAACGGGTTAGTAGCGGTTTCGAGCCTGCGAAAGCTCTCGTCAGGGGGCTCCGCTACCCCTACCGCTGCCCATCCGAGACCGTTTAGGGTACCAGCTACCAATCTTAAGCCCTATCGGGGGAGTTGGCCAGATCACAGAGGTGCTAGTGACATGTGAGGGCACGACCCCGGATAGATTGGTTGCATTTGGGGCAATAACGAGTGGGGAGGAGGGATACTTCCTGCTCGTAGATGCAGGTGGAGGGGAAAGGAAGGTGGGGGCGATTCCCACAGGTTACTCGGGCAAGAAGGGTCCTTTCGGGGTACCCGCCGGCACTTATTCGCTGCCATGCGGTACCAACGTGGGGTCCTCTCTCGCCATCACGAGGATTCGGCTGAGCGACACAGAGTAGATTCTGATTACTAGGTGTAGTAATAAACCGTGAATAATGTTCTATCAGCCAATGACTGGCTTTAGAGCAAACACAGGACGATCGTAGACGCATTTGCTGATGGTACCGCGTCGTATTCCGCCCGTCAGGGAATCCTCCGAAGTTACACACGTAGAATCCGCGTGATGACAAGCCTCGATACGGGATTTTTTTGCATTCCGTGCCGGAAAACCTACTCGAGCAGGATCTACTCTTTCCCAATCTCCGGGAGTTGAATTTGTTTTTCACGCATGGAATTTTGCCTTGGATACAAAATCAGCATGCATGTTCTATCTCTGGATTCCCTCAGAACATCTAGCTTCGAAGTGACTAGTGACAGACGAGCCATGCTTCATTCGGGACTATATCGTGCCGATGTCCGAATTCTATCCAAACCTGACAAAGAGTATTATGAATGGTGGAGCAGGCAGGTGAGGAACTGAGGGAATGGCCCCCGCGCACGAGGCGCACTATGGAGAGAGAAGGGACGACGACCGACTACGCTCGGCTACGCTACTAAACCACTAAACCTAACCCGGCAACATCCGTATGGACCCCTGCCACCCCATCTAACCCCATATCTCCGTTATCTAAGAAGCAAGCCTCCCTGCTAACGGGTTTGCGCACAGGTCACATAGCTCTGAACGCGCACCTTAACCGCATCAAAAGGGCGGACGCCCCTGGATGTCCGCACTGCCCCACCGTGTTCGAAACTACCAAACACTATCTGCTAGACTGCCCTCAATACGCGCGTAAGAGACAAGTTCTCAGGAACAAACCAGGTAGAAAGGCTGGAGAATTCCACACCCTGGTCACGGAAGAGAAAGCCGTTGACGCATTGATGCTATTCATCGAAGCAACAGGTTGCCTGAAACCCACATTCGGTGAAGTAATTATTAAGCCCAAACGCAAAGAATAATGCTTGTCCATCAGCTTGCACGGTACATAACACACGCGCTTTACATCTGTCTAGAGATCCGAGTCTACTCTATATGTCTACGCGGGATCAGCTGGCCTGGATGGCAGAGCAGCTAGACAGGAAGAGGAGGGGTATGATATGAGGTACGGCGAAGAAGACTCACTGCACATTCGGTCGATCTTTCCTTGTGATGCATCTCTTCTTCACAAAGGTCTTGTCATAAGTCCACCGTGACGTGCGCTCATTGACATGCTTTGTTGCGAGGTCGGAGATCATGAAAAGGGCTCCCGGGATGAAGGAGACAGTGATGTAGATGCAGCAAGAATAAGCGATTCTTGTTGTCGAAGCGATTTCTTTGACAGACGAGATGATAGCTCCTACAATATTCTACGACCAACGTTCTGCAGCGTCCCTGAGAGTGCTTTCCTCCAAGACATCTTCTATACCGCAGTCAATTTCAAAAATTCACGGAATTTGTAGAACTCGTTTGATCATCGTGGATGTAGTGTACAAGGGACACAGGATACTTGTGGAATATATAATCACGAAGTGGTTCGGCTCACCCGGAGAGATCTATCTCGCCGGACAACCGTCCGGACAGCGTGTCCTAAAATGAATATTCAAGAGGAACCATTCGAGATATGATTCCGTCAACATAGTTTATTCCTTCAACGGTATTCTAGCAAGCTTCGCGAATCCGACTCGTGGTGGGTCGCTGCCGAAATCAAACACGGTATAGAACCGCTGGAGGAAGATCGTCCCAATCGACCAGAAATCTGGTCGGATTCACCGGTCAGCATGGGGATTTGAAAATGAAGAGGAAATGTTGAATGGGAGAATTTCACCATAATCCTTTTGCAGAGTCATAATTCCGCTGAAACAATCGCGCGAGCCAAACGCAACCCGTCCCTTGTTAAGGACGTAGGCAGGGATTAAAAACGGCTTTCCACCAATGGTAAAAGTCACTGAGGGAAAAGAAGTGCATGGGACTACAGGGAGTCAATTAAAAGTACCAAATTCGACCGAAACTCACAGGTATAGTAACGATCCCCAAATGCCTTACCGCCATACGCCTGGTGCAGGGCCAAAACTCGAGACGAGTCATCAAAAATGAAGTCGGAAGCAGTGGGGATGATAGCGCATAGCATCTGTCAGAACTATCTTGTCACTAACTTGGATGCTATCTATCTTCAGCTCCCAGAGTTCCTGAAAGGGAAATCTAAGTATGCATCCACATATTGCCGCCTGGCGTTTGGGCTCACCGGCTTGATCGCAAGGTAAATCGAGGGTGCTATCAATGTAAAGCGCCTTGTTCATTCCAACGACGTACAGCTCGCCTCCAGAAGTGGTGAGCTTGATTGAAAATACCGGTTGAAACAGCTTTCCTTCGCTGAAGACGTATGAAACAGGTGACTTTGGATAACAAGAGAGATGGCAAAGTGAAAATGCGTTATGAGCTTACTAATACGGTAGAATTGAGTTTGAACCACACGACGCATGTCCGGCCAGTGTCGTGTCCCGTCCGGCCTCGTCGCTGGAGGCAAACTTGGTAACATGCACTACCAAGAGTCTTGAGTTACAGTGCTCTCGGTTGAATCCGTCTTGTGAGTCCAAACTCTTTCGCGAAACTCTTCACCCATACCTGTTTCGACGATCCGAATGTACTTCATCAGTTTTATTTTGTATCCGGTTAGTTCCTAGTAAACGTGATGCCATCTTATTTAAGTCAGGCGCATGTACTTGATGGTATTTGTGCTCTTCCACATTTGCTACCCAATGTCCTGCAAGCTGATCACGACCGTTGCTGTCACAGTGGCTGTTTTCATTCTGGCCGCCCAAACACCTAATCTTAGGGGGGGAAGTGCCAGTGATGGTATAGCCATACCGCTCACGAAACGCTCTGAAACCGACGCCCGCGAATTTCATGCTACATCACATAACGCGTAAATCGACTTGTGATGTCCTCAGGCATCGTTTTTGCTCACAC
The DNA here is from genome assembly GCA_038091415.1 of Leccinum variicolor. Lineage (NCBI taxonomy): Eukaryota > Fungi > Basidiomycota > Agaricomycetes > Boletales > Boletaceae > Leccinum > Leccinum variicolor. Next base: position 6,983 of record JBBPOK010000854.1, on the reverse strand, counting down.
GTTTTTAGCAAGATCATTCGTGGACCAAGTGACATGGATGGTTCCGACAGGTTGAACAAAGGAACGCTGGATCCTTCTGTTGTGAAACGGGCCGGGTCCGGAGCCGGCGTTGCTTTGACACAATACATAGATAGAATATGGTATGGGACCATTTCGATCGGCACTCCTCCCAAGTCCTTCACTGGTAAGTCTTTCTGTGCATTCATGACACCCACTCACTCTAGTCGCCACCTCAGTCCAGTTGAACACCGGTTTTAGGCAAGTGTTTTCCGTCAGTACCATCCACTCTCTCGTCTTATTCGACCCAGCGATCTCTTTGTTCCAACCTCAACCGGTGATGAGAACTGCAGAAGCCACCCTAACCTCTGGGATCCCGCATCGCTCCACATCCCCACCTTGGACCTCAATAAAGAACCCACAACGCCCGTGGACCTCAATATAGATTTTGCGACAACATTTGCAGATGGTAGGAATGTCGGTGGTAAACAATACACGGACAATGTAACCATTGCTGGTTTTACCGTATGTGTTTACTGTTTGCGAACATCATCACTTCCGACCGATGAATAGGCAGACGTTCAGACCATCGGTGCCGCAACAACATACTCTCCAATTATGGAAGTATCCGAGTTTCCTCCAGATGGTATATTGGGATTGGCTTTCCCGTCTTTCTCAAAATTTCATGGACAGAGCCCTCTGTTTCACACGCTCTTCAATGAAGGAAAGCTGTCTCAACCAGTGTTTTCACTCCAGCTCACCCGTTATGGAGGCGAGTTGTATGTTGGTGGAATGAACAAGGAGCTTTATATTCATGACACCCTCGTCTTTACCCCTGTAACAAATCCGGCAAAGGTCAGCGCAAACGCCAGGCGGTATGGACCCATACTTAAATTTCCCTTTCAGGGTCTCTGGGAGCTGAAGATAGATAACATTAAAGTCAACGGAGAAATAGTTCTGACAAATGTACCCGCCGTCATCGACACTGGTTCCAACCTCATTTTTGGTGATCAGCAGCGAGTTTTGGCCGTGGACCGGGCGGCTGGCGGTAAGTTATACATGGGGGGTCCTTATCACACCTGTGAGTTTCGATCGATTTTTGTACTTTTAATTGACTCCCTGTAGTCCCATGTATGACTTTTCCCCACATGGTTTTCACCATTGGTGGAAGTCCGTTTTTCATGCCTTCCAACGTCCTCAACAAGGGACCGGTTGGGGAGAGGGCGCGAACTTGCTTTAGCGGAATTGCGTCTGTGCAGAATAGGAGTGAGATTCTTCCGATCATCATTTCCTCTTCCCATGCTGACCGTGACTAGATTTCTGGTCAATCGGGACCATCTTCCTCCAGGAGTTCTATACCGTGTTTGATTTCAACAGCGAGTCGCCACGAATTGGATTCGCATATATGTATATGCCGACAATTTTGTAATGCTCGATAGTGTTTTTTGCACAAGAGATTGTAGAGTTACGACCTGCCACCACCCTACCATTCAGTATCATCATACTCAACATCCTTGAGCTCGTCCTCTCCCGAAGAGGGGCCACTAATGTGTGACCCCAAGTGCATGTCGTTGTGAATGACCTCTTCGGAAGATAAAGCGTGAGATAACTACTCTCCTGGCTGGTTCTAGAGACCTAGGTGGACGCTGCGTCTGTGGAAATAGTCGAACCCATCTCGATTCGGATACTTTCGGACACCTTCAGTCACAACATGCCCCAAGATGATAGTACTTGTAAAGAGTTATTGTCAATTGAGGAATAACCTTGAGACCATGCGATACAATGTAATAGTAGCCTGTTCGCTTCCGTCAGTCGTTCTCTTCCATTGCTTCATCGTTCGTTTTCGAGCTGTTTCGCGCCGTGCACCTTCTTACATGACGCCTTGCTCTTTAAATGTCGCTTCAATGCGTCCAGTCGCGTGTACGACTTCCCGCAGGCCAAACAACAGTGGGCGCTTTCAGGTGAACCATCTGCCTCAGAATCCAATATGATGCTGATACTAGTATCCTGGAACAGTCTTGCCGGAATCCTGTCGCGCAGGCGTATCGTTCGCATCTCTCTTGGGCTTCTTCGCAACCCTTTTCGAAGACGTGTTTTTCCTTCCTTGTCTTTGTCGCTTTCCATGTTGCACATTCTCAGGAGAGGGGCGGGAGCGTCCCCTTCCCTGCCATTGCCGATCACCACACGCGGAATTATCCAAGGACCCATGAGAGGGGGCAGGGATGTCGTGCATATCAATGTCCGTGTTCGTATCTGAATCTGAATCCGAGCTCCATCCATGATCGTAGTCACGAGTAATGTTCTGCCTCTGTTTGAGGAGGTCGTTGCGGGGGCTGTGGCACAGACGCATGGCGAAGGATCGTCACCGGACCGTTGCAAGTACTATCCGTGTCGTATTCGAAGGAGGCGCTATCGTCTGAAGCTAGGGAGCGTGCGGGATCCATGGTGACGTCGTTGTTGGCATTACGCTGAGAACATTCGAAATCGAGCGTTTGCCAAAAACCTCGCATCGAGCAACTCTCTCGAAGGAGGTGGCAAGCTCGTGTCGATAGGTGGAATGTATGGAACGAGCACGTTCAAGTTGACTTGGTTCGGAGCCACCCCGACTGTGCTACGTATGTATCCGTAGGGGGATCGTCGGAAACGCCAATCTGGCTGGTCGGGAGAGAAGCCCACGTAAGCAGCAGAGTTACCGTCGAGTTTGGCAAGGGAGCGACGACGTTCCGGTCCGTTGAAAATCAGAGGGCGGGGGGTGGTGCAGGAGGGATCGACCATGTCCGGGGAGATCTCGATTCTCGAACCTGTGATCGTGAGCACGCGCGACCGTGTCATAGATATTAGAGTCTGCGTGACCGTCACTACTACGAGAATAGGGAGAGAGTGCTATAGTGAGTGATGCTAAAGGGAAATATGGGCCCGGCGCCGGTAGCACGCAGTGCTGCCTGAGATAAAATAATTTTCATTAGGAATATATTAGGTTGCTCAGGTCATAGAGAGGTTGCTTGGGTTGCTCGGGTTCAAGGGAGGCTGTACACACTTACATAATAAACGACGATCAGATCTGCCTGTTACCAGTCCGAATGAACCTGTACATCGCACATGATACCGCCCCGCGGGTACAATTCATTTCGTTTCTCCTTCGCGTTCACGATCCTACTACTTCACAGCCACCAGTTGTTCTGAATTGTTTCACAGCTACGCGGCATAGGTTTAAGCATGGAGATCAGGAAGAGGATTCGGAAAAGGTGGACGAAGGTGGCAGTCGGCCTCGAGGCTGATGCTAATGAGATTTTGCTTGGTCAGTTGTTGTTGACTTTATGATTCAGATAAATATAAAAAGTATGACGAAAAGAATTTCCCGTCATCCAGCGGTCGTCGAACAAGTTTGCCTCTTTCTATTCCTTGTTGATCATTACTGACCTCCACGTGCAGGCCCAAGTGGTGGGTCGGACCAAACATCTCGCACATACCACCTATTGAACCATAATCGTTCCTCAGCACGTTCCACGGACATGTTAATGCAGGGTGGATCAAGTCCATGCAGGCAATCACAAAGCACACCCGAGACTTGTCTTCTGTCGCTGCGTCCCGAGAAACACTACGGTAGAATCGAGTTTGAACCGCAACACGACGCATCCAGCTGTCGTGTCCTGTCGTCGCCGCTCTCGAACTCGACACCGCCTTGCACTGGAAGCAAACAGAGACTAGAGTTACAGTGCTCTCGGTTGAATCTGTCTTGTGAGTCCAGACTCTTTCGCTAAACTCTTCAAGTTCACCCATACTCGTTTCGATGATCCGGATGTACTTCATCAGTTTTATTTTTATCCGGTTAGTTCCTAGACGTGATGCCATCCACATCCCGACTATTATTTAAGTCAGGCGGACGAACTTGATGCTATTTGTGCTCTTCCACATTTTCTATCCAATGCTCTTCAAGGTGATCACAGCCATCGCCGTCACAGTGCCTGTGTTCATTCTGGCCGCACAAACACCCGATCTTAAGGGGGAAAGTGATGGTATAGCCATACCACTCACGAAACGCTCTGATACCGACGCGCGCAGATTTCATACTACATCACATAACGCGTAAATCGACCTGTGATGTCCTCAGGAATCGTTTTTGCTCACACATTTTTAGCAAGATCATTCGTGGACCAAGTGGCATGGATGGTTCCGAAAGGAACACGGGAACGCCGCATCCTTCTGCTGTGCAATGGGCTTGGTTCGGAGCAGGCGTTCATTTGACGAAAGCTTCTGAAACATGGTATGGGATCATTTCAATCGGCACTCCTCCCAAGTCCTTCACTGGTAAGTTTTTCCATGCATTCGTGACACCCACTCACTCTGGTCGCCACCTCAGTCCAGTTCAACACTGGTTCTAGGTAAGTGATTTCTGTCAGTGCCATCTACTCTCATCTTATTCGACCGAGTGATCTCTTTGTTCCAGCCTCAACCGGTGATGAGAACTGCAGAAGCCATGCTGACCTCTGGGATCCCACATCGTCCCGCATCACCAACTTGGACCTCAATATAGACTTTGATATAGTATTCGTGGATGGTAAGATTGCCCGTGGTAAACAATACTGGGACAATGTAACCATTGCTGGTTTTACCGTATGTGTTTATTGTTTGCGAACATCATCACTTCCGACCGATGAATAGGCAGACGTTCAGACCATCGGTGCCGCAATAACATACTCTTCAAATATGGGAGCATCTAAGTTTCCTCCAGATGGTATATTGGGATTGGCTTTCCCGTCTTTGTCACAACTGCATGGCCAGAGCCCTCTGTTTTACACGCTCTTCAATGAAGGAAAGCTGTCTCAACCGGTGTTTTCTCTCAAGCTCACCTCTTCTGGAGGCGAGCTGTACGTCGGTGGAGCAAACGAGGCGCTTTACGTTCATAGCACCCTAGTCTTTACCCCTGTAACAAATCCGGCGATGGTGAGCCCAGACGCGGTATGTATGCATACAGGCAGCATACTTAGATTGACCATTCAGGGTCTCTGGGGGCTGTTGATAGATAACATTCAAGTCAACGGAGAGGTAGTTCTGACAGATGTACCCGCCATCATCGACACTGGTTCCAACCTCATTCTTGGTGATCCGCAGTCAGTTTTGGCCGTGCACCGGGCGGCCAACGGTAAGTCATACAAGGGGGGTCCTTATTACACCTGTGAGTTTCGATTGATTTTTGTACTTCTGATTGACTCCCTGTAGTCCCATGCAGGCCTTTTCCCTCTATAACTTTTACCATTGGTGGAAGGCCGTTTTCCATGCCTGCCCAGGTCCTCAACAAGGGACGGGTTTCGTTTTCGGAATTTTGCTTTAGCGGAATTGCGACTGCGAATGGAGGAGATCTTAGTGAGATTATTCAATTCAGATTTCCTGTTCCCATGCTGACCGTGACTAGATTTCTGGTCGATCGGGACCATCTTCCTCCAGCAGTTCTATACCGTGTTTGATTTCAACAGCGAGTCACCACGAATTGGATTTGCACAAATGCCGATAGATTTGTAATGCTCGATAGTGTTTTTTGCACAAGAGATTGTAGAGTTACGACCTGCCACCACCCTACCATTTAGTATCACTGTCATACTCAACATCCTTGAGCTCGTCCTCTCCCGAAGAGGGGTCGCAAATGTGTGACTGTCACCTCACAGTCCGTGCAAATATTGGCTAGGCAATCATTGGTACCACATACTAACTCAAAATATTCCTCCGCGCGTACCGGAAGGCAGCGACGACTGTGGTGGAAATGGAAACGATGCGCGCTACGTGTTCAATCTCTGCCGCCGTTAACCCCTACACCCCTGGCGACGGTCCATTTCCCCAGGGCCCAGCTTCTTGCCGTTGTACTCCTTCACGACAAGGACTAATACTAGCCATAGATTCGGGAAGAGTGGCTCGGTCTGTGATGCCGATTCTGGTGCACCCGGAAGATGTACGAGACCAAGCGGATTGGCAGTGTCCAAAAGTCCATACAATGGCCATTGTTCACTGCTGGATGGTGGGGTGCTGGTACCCGTACCAGTTATGCCATAGGTATCAAGAAATGTCTGGTTGACGGTAGTGTCCGTGAGGAATGAGGCGAGGGATGTACTCAATTGACAATGTCCTCAAGTGATGAGACTCCAGGAATACCCTACGGGTCCAGGAATACGGGAAAAAAAATAAGAGCGAGTCACAGAGCCTAGTTCAACAAACCCGAGACATCCAGACTGAAGTTTCTGATTTTAAATATCAAATCGATGGTCCCTAAGGCCAAATTCCAAGTTCTCTGCATATGATACACTGGCATGTTTCCCTCGAGGGACATGATCAGGTTATTCGCAATAGCTCTCCAGCCAGCCTGCAATCGCGAGCTTGTCACGAATATTTCCCTGGATACCAGGTTCTAGTTCTCGGAGTCCTTTGGGTGCACAGCCTACCACGCTTGTCCTCGACGATATCCTTTCACAGTGTTCGATTCCATCCACATGCGTATCGAGCTCGATTAGATCGTGGACTTTAAGGACACTGATCTGCTGCAAACAGGGCCCGGTTGTCCCAGAATTGCATCCGAGTATCTGTTTATCAACTATCAGTTTGGATGGCGTTCAGGTGGAATTAAGTGTACTGCATCCCGTATTGTAGAAGGGCGGTTTCGTGAGCGGTATAGCCATGCCATTACTTCCTGGGATCAGGTGTTGGGGCGGCCAAAACAGCCACTGACGGCAATGGTTGTGATCAGCTTGAAGAGCATTATGTAGTAAATGTGGAGGAGCAGAATAGCATCAAGTACTGTACCGGGTAGCCGGAGGCTAGAGAGGAGTGGAGCTGGATTAGTCAGAAAGTCCCGCCTTTGGGCGGTTTGGGGGTTTGTAGTTTGGGGGTTAGTTTGGGGGTTTATTTGGCACGCCGCACGCGTGACCTCTCCCGCCGTGCGCCTCCCGCCCTGCTTCCCTTTTTGGACTGGGTGCATTTGTCCCGCCGTCACGGTTGTT